>JAJLUM010000011.1:48826-203212 GCA_030564265.1 Blastobotrys attinorum
AAAAAAAAAAAAAAAAAAAAAAAAAAAAAAAAAAAAAGAAATACTTGTACTACTTCCACCGGTCTCGGATCTCCAGCTCGAGAGTACGAGGCTCCGGTTTCGGTTTATATTAGGGATCAACTGGGTGATGAGCGATGAGCGATGACGATGAGCGGAAAATCTACTTCCTGGAACTGTAAGCGAGGCCAATCGACCCATTGGCATCGTAAGTGACATAAAACAATTTGTTGCCGTACCTAATTATGCAATTATCTACCTTTAGCTAATGGCTCTCTATCTCGGCCCTATGACCGGTACATAGCAAATGGACCTGACTCCAGATCATCTTCAGGATTGTGTGCCTTTTTCTCACCTCGTCTTCTGAAATAAACCCGTTTAAACCATTTGTACAGCTCCACACTGGCCACAAATAATATAACACCCGCAAATACCACTCCCCACTCCCATGTAATAGGAGCATGCTTGAATACAATCTTATTGATCACAGGAATGTAAACCATAGGTACAGAGAGGCCGAACCCAGCTACAATTGACCAAAACAAAAACTGGTTCCTCCAAATGTCCTTGAGGAATTGAGTATACGGGGTAGGAGAATCAGGGCTCATTGCGAAGAATGATCTTCTCATATCAATAACTTCCCATCCTAGCACCAGAAGACAGAATACTGTAATCAAAAACGTAGTAGATCTTCCCCGATATACATAGCGGCAAATTTCAGAGTATTCATCATTACAATTGAGCCCAAGCTCTCCACCACCATCACCATAGACGATTCCAATAAACACTACAATGCATATCACAGCCGACCATAAGCCGTAGAAGGCCATGTCTATTAATACTTCCCAAGTGAAAATAGAGGACTTCGGATCCTTTGGTGGCTTTTCCATGATATCTGGCTCGGCGATTTCAACACCCAGCCCCATTGCGGGGAATGATGTAGTCATCATGAGGATCCACAAGACCTCAATCGGTGAAAGTGGGAATACCGAAAGGTCATCAGCGTCCTTGAATGCCAGCCCTATCAATAGAAATACCACTTGTGATATATTGCCGGAGAGCAGGAACAGAATGAACTTTTGGATATTTTCTGTCATTCTACGCCCTTCTTCTACAGCGTTCAAGATGGAGGCAAAATTATCATCACTCAACACAATATCTGAGGCGTCTTTTGCGACATCTGAACCAGTAATCCCCATTGCAATACCCACGTCAGCTTTTTTCAAACTTGGAGAGTCGTTGACACCATCTCCTGTCATGGCAGTGAAAGCCTTCCTTCTATGTAATGCCTCGATCATTCTTACTTTAGTTTGAGGAGCACAACGAGCAATAACCAGAGGTAATACAGGCAGGCGGTCAATTTCTTCGTCACTCATAGCATCAAACTCTGTAGCTGTAACGACCATGGCCTTGACTACGTCCTGAGCGTAGTTATTCAAACCTTGAGGAAGAATGCCAACCTCTTGAGCAATTGCTTTAGCAGTACCTGGATGGTCCCCAGTGAGCATGTGCACGTTTATACCGGCATGATGGCACTTTTTAACAGCACCAGCGGACTCAGGTCGTGGTGGATCATAGATTCCTACCAAGCCCACAAATGTCAAGTCCTGTTCCAAATCACCACGGTCAACTGTCTTCCAATGCTTGTTTTCACTGGGTTTCCGGGCAAATGCAAGCACTCGCTGTTTTCATAAGTTAGTATTGTCATCTCTTATTCACAAAAGAAATTAAAATAGAATAAAGCATACCAATCCAAGTTGAGTCATAGCTTCAACATTTTCCTGAACCCAAGATTGTGACTGCTTATCAAACCCAGTCTTCTCCCCATTTTTATACCAATGAGAACAACATCCAATAATACGTTCAGCCGCACCCTTAGTAAATACAGTAATCTCACCAGTCTCGTTATGCTGGTAGACTGCAGACATTCTCTTGATAGAGGAATCGAAAGGATATTCGGCAAGATGGGAAAATACTGGAGAGTCACCGTCGGTCCACCGCTGTCGTTGCCAATTCATACGTGAAACAAAAACTTGAACGGCTATCTCAGTTGGATCACCGGTAGCCTTCCAGGTAACTTGGCCAGTTTCCCCATCTAGGTCTTTCCTAACAGTTGCGATGTTTGCCAGAGATGCAACATCTAGGAACTGCTCCAGTTTCGAATCGTTTTTCTGGGGCAGCTCTGTGAATTCATGCTTTTGTTCATCAGCAGGTGACCCTTCACTGAATTTGACTTCTCCAACTGTGGGGTCAAAAGGTAAATCAGCACCCTGAATATCGTATGTGCCATTGTCGGGGACCCACACTTTGCGAGCAATCATTTTCCCTTGGGTCAACGTACCAGTTTTATCAGAACAGATATCTGTGACAGACCCGAGGGCCTCGAGTGAATCCATCTTTCGAACAATAACATTTCTTGTGATCATTGTCTTTGATCCGACAGCCATGGTGACTGTCAAAACAATGACCAGTGACGCTGGTATATTAGCCAATGCAAGGGCAATAGCGTAGACTGCTACCTGTTTGTTAACATGGAATTTCTGAGCGGCCATTGCAATAATTGCTAGTACAACAGCCATTCCAAAAAGGTAGACAGCTAGTTTAGCCAGGGAACGATGTAGCGGTGTTCCTACCGTGGTTCCTAAAAAGGCCCCTGTTAAATCTTTTAACGTGCCCCCAAAGGCTGCTGCATAGTCACGTTTTCGAGCATTACCTTGCTCGTCTCGATAAACAGACCGGATCATTCTATCGTCGCCCCGCAATGACTCAGCTATTCGACCTATCTCTGTGGTCATACCTGTTGCTGTTACAAGCAATTTGGCTCTGCCTTTTGTGACGACCGATGATGAGAACGCCATATTCACTCGATCGCCGACGGGAGAATCCACCTCGAAAGTAGAGTTAGATTCCTTTGAGACTGGTAACGATTCACCAGTAAGTAATGCTTCATCTGTTTCAAAGTTCATGCAAGTAATGATTCTACAGTCTGCTGGGACAGTGTCGCCGACCCCAATTACAACCAAATCCCCAGGGACTAGATCTTGAGATGGAATAGTTTCATCGGATCCATTACGTAAAACATGGGCAGTAGGAGAGGCCAACGATCTAAGTGCTTCCATAGTTTTTTCTGCTCGGTAGTCCTGGATAAATGCCACAACAACGTTAATTACGAATACTGCCGCAATGACACCGCCAGCAATAAAGTCCTTGATACCAAAAGAGATTGCCATTGCGATAAGCAGAACTACAATCATGGCATTGCAAACTTGACGGATGAGGACAGTTAATGCACTTACGCCTTTACCTTCATCCAATTGGTTTGGACCATGCAATTTTAGCCGTTGCTCACACTCAGCATGGTTTAAGCCATTGTCTGCATGAGAACCATACGTTTGAATGGCTTGATCTGATGTTAAAGTCCAAGCCGGCTCACTATTGTTCAGAACAGTGTCACTAGTCCCGTACGTGGAGAATGAGGCTGTCTTCTCAAGTGATGGTTTCATTGAGAGCTCACGTATTGGCCTTCTTCAAGTAAATGAGAAATAGTTCAAACAAGGAATAACTCGACAGGGCTCAAATTAAATAAACTTTGAAGGGCCCTTTAAAATATATGATTCAAACGAAGCCAGATATATCTGGTATTAAACCCCCGAAAAAAGGATAATCAATGTATAAAATTTAATTAATTTAAAAAACACTAATCCTGTACATCAGGAGAAGACGGTTTACTTATATATTTATTTTCCGTCGGAGAAAGCACCACGCCAAGATGTGAATCCGAATTCTAGTCTCAGATCCCCGAGATGATGGTTACTTATTCTGTTAAATTCATCCAATAGCTTTGTAGACAGTAGCAAAGCATATGATACAGCAGCATCCATATTGGGAAACTTCCGAGTTACAGTTATGTATTTCTTAACACCCACCGGCATTGAGTGCCTCTTTAAGTTACAATAGACATAGGCTGTATTAATTAAGGAATGTAGATGAGTACTAAATGCAAAACCCCAGCATTTAAATCGGATTATGCAGCTGGTTGAGAGTGAGGCTGGGTTTCAGATTCGAGTATGGCAGGTATAGCCTAGGAGAAATCAATAAGGGCAGGTACATCCGCAGTCCAAGAGGAAGGTCTATGCGAAGTGAGGTTCGGGGAGGATCGGATCAATTTGCCGGGAGCGACCGACATGTCGGCTGGCTCTAGTGCGGCTCACTGATCATTAACACCTGGTTAATGAGCAGAAATGAACTATAATGTGTAGTGAGGAACGTGTGTAGAGTGAGATGACTGTTGCATATCTTCCTCTGACAGTTTCAAACTAAAACTGATTATGATTCCTTTTCTTGGTGAGCAGGTGGAATAGTCTAACTAGGACTGAACAGCAGCAGCAGCAGTTCGCAATTCAGTCCACCAATCTGGAAGTCAATTATCGAGGTATCACACTACTGCAACTACAAATATCTAGTAAATCACCCATAATCAACCATTTAAAACGTCAATATCGAATACGATCCAACATATCTGGTGCAAAATCACTAGTTGGTATATCGAGGGTGTGCTGAGATTTACTCTTACTAACTATCTCCTCCGGCCCAGTTCCCAGTACTTGTGTGTACAAAAATTATTCACACGATTAAAAAAAACCACTACAGATACCTCTAAGCTTTAATAACGACAACGGAAAAAATGCCTGCATCGTTAGCTGATCAAGTGAGAAAGGCCGTTCCGGCAATCGACAATGTTGTTTCAGATTATGCTGCTGGATATGTTCAGCATATTGCAAATAATACGACAGATGTATCCTTCGCTTCGAACCTGGATATTGAGAGCGAAGTCGATTTCATTTGTACCCTGCTAAAAGGAGCTGGCGGGGACGAAAACTCAGTCAAGTCTTTGGAATCTTCATTAACGAAGGAACTGTCTGACTTGTATTCGAGCAATGCGTCAAAGAGAAGCACAGATAACTCAGCTCGAAAATTGGATCAGGAAACACTTCTGAGTGCTCAAAGACAAAATGCTAAAACCATATACTCCAATAGCGATGGAACCGACTTGGAACTTCTCACTGGTCGAAAAGTGGAGTCAAGAGTGGATAAGAAGAAGCTTGCAAAGGCAGAAAAGAAGATTGCATTGAAGCGGGCCAAACAAGAGGCCAAGTATGTAGAATACGAGGCCTCCAAGCTCATTCATGCCTCGGATGATCAAGATTACGACTCTTTCTTCTTGACCGTCAACCCATTAGAAATGGGTCTCGGTGAAGGCAAGGACAAGAGTATCAAAATTGAGAACTTTGACTTGTATGTTGGTGCAGGTCAACGAATCCTATCTGATGCTACTTTGCAGCTTTCATATGGCCGACGGTATGGTTTGGTTGGTCAGAATGGTATTGGTAAGTCGACCTTATTGAAAGCCATGTCTAGAAGAGAGCTGGCAATCCCCAAGCATATTACCATTCTTTATGTAGAGCAGGAAGTTACTGGTGATGATAATACAGCATTACAAACCGTGCTTGATGCTGATGTGTGGAGGAAGCAGCTGTTATTGCAACAAGAACGAATTCAGAAACGAATCACAGAACTAGGTACAGAGCTTGAAAGCATGGGTCTTGTAGATCAGGATGATCCAGAGGTGAAAAAGATTGATAATGAACGAACCGATCTAGAAACAGAGCTATCTGAGGTTTATGATAAACTCACTGAGATTGAAGCTGACAAAGCTGAATCTCGAGCCGCAACCATTCTGAGCGGTCTTGGGTTCAGCCCAGAAGCACAGCATATGCCAACCAGTTCATTTTCTGGTGGTTGGAGAATGCGGTTGTCGTTAGCCAGAGCATTGTTCTTTAAACCAGATCTGCTGCTATTGGATGAACCTTCCAATATGTTGGATGTTCCATCTATTACATTCTTGTCAAATTATTTGCAGGGCTATCCGTCAACAGTACTGGTAGTATCACACGACCGTGCATTCCTGAACGAAATCGCTACAGATATTATTCATCAGCACTCTGAAAGATTGGACTACTACCGTGGATCGAATTTTGACTCTTTCTACGCAACCAAAGAAGAGCGACAGAAGACTCAACAGCGAGAATACGAAAATCAAATGCAATACAGAAAGCATTTGCAAGCTTTCATTGACAAGTTTAGATACAATGCAGCGAAAGCTGCGGAGGCCCAGTCACGAATTAAAAAACTGGAAAAACTACCAATTCTCGAGCCGCCAGAAGAAGATAAGGTTATCACTTTCAAGTTCCCACAACCTGACGGTCTTTCGCCGCCAATCATTCAACTTCAAGATGTGACATTTGGTTATAATCCAGAAAAGAAGCTTTTGGATCATGTTGACCTAGACGTGCAACTTGACTCTCGAATTGCATTAGTAGGTGGTAATGGTTGTGGTAAGACTACACTGCTGAAACTTCTTATTGAGCAGTTGTCGCCCTCTGGAGGCGTGATTTCTAGAAATCCCCGACTGAGAGTAGGATATTTTGCTCAACACCATATTGATGGTATGGATGTCAACAAATCTCCCGTGGAATGGATGGCGCATGTCCATCCAGGAAAGACAGACGAAGAGTATAGACGAATGCTTGGTGCCTTTGGTATCACTGGGTCATTAGGTCTGCAGAAGATTCACTCTCTATCAGGAGGTCAAAAGAGTCGAGTTGCATTTGCATGTCTTGGTCTGAATACCCCTCATATTTTGGTATTAGATGAACCTTCAAATCATTTGGATACTGCTGGTTTGGATGCTCTGGCTGATGCTTTAAAGAATTTCAAAGGTGGTATTCTTATGGTGTCACACGATGTTGCTACGATTGAACGAGTCTGCAATGAGATTTGGGTTTCAGAGGAGGGAACTGTACGCAAATTCCCTGGTACTATCAAAGACTATAAGAAGTACATTCTACAGAAGTCTCATGGCTCTGGTGTTGTAGCCAAGCAGTAGAAATGTGAGAAGAATCCCAGTTGATATAGTACTCTATAGATGTTTAGATTAATGATAACCAGAAATTGAACAATCAAAATGGCTAGGCGTTTCATAAGTTATATTAAAATCTAATGTAGATGATACGGATATTATGTTACTCGTTATATTTACTAGAGTTGTTGTCAATCTTTCAGCGTCATCTTGACCTTTCGTTTGCCTGTTGTCTCATCCTTCACACTCTCAACGTAAACCTGAACTTTATCAAAAATTGACAACTCTTTGCCTCCGACCTTAAGGGTATAATTTTCTTCGTCAAATTCAGCCGAGTCAGCGTCACCAATATCCGACAAATGAATCAAACCCTCAACACCAAACTTTGGTACCAATACGACAATGCCATTAGAAAACAACTTGATAATAAACCCTTCCTGGTGAGACTCATCTTGCTTGAGAACTTGACCCACATAGTATTCAATCGAAGCTCGCCCCGCAAATTGAGCGTTTCGATGTCGCCGGTTAATATTATTACAGACCTTCTCCATTTTAGCTTTTTCTCTGTGATTTTGATCCAGCATTTCGTATCCAATAGCACCAGCCAGCTGTCTGTGCGCAACGACATCAGCATATCGTCGGATTGGCGATGTAAAGTGTGTGTAGATCTCAGATGCTAAACCATAGTGACGGAACTCAGGATAGCCGTAGCTACCAGAGTAGAAATATTCAGCTGCCATCATACATCTCGTGGCCATAATTCTCACTAGAGTATTGAAGAATGGTTCTTTAGGATCAATGCATTTGTCCAAACTGTCTGCTAGAGTCTTGGAACTTTGTAGGTCAATTGTCATGTTCTTTTTAATTCTCAATTGGTCATTGAGTATATCAAAGTTTGTAGCTGGAGGAGCCCCGTGGCGTCGGAGCATAGCAGTCTGAGGATAAGCATCGTAGATCTTTCGCGCCACACTGATGTTAGCTAGCAACATGAATTCTTCAACCAATGAGTTTGTATCAAGAATTTCTTTGATCTCAACATCTCCAGGGTCGGAGGTCTCACTGTCTACATGTACTTTAACTTCTGGTGATGCAAGATTTAACGCACCTGCGTCTACTCGAGCTTGCTTCAATTTCTTCGACAACTTTAGCAGGATTCGCATACCCTTGGTAAGATCATCCTGCTGTGAATCGTCATCAATTCGAGCCTGGGCAGCCTCATAGGCAAATGCTTCTCGTGATCGAATGATAGACTTGGTAAAGTCAACATTCACGATTTCCGCATCTGGGGTCAATTCCCAAATGACAGAAAACGCAAATCGATCAACATAAGGTTTCAAAGAACAAAGATCAGTACCCAAAAGCATAGGCAACATGTCGATACGTTTGTCAACTAAATATACAGAGGTACCCCTTGAGGCACCCTCATCGTCTAACGGAGTATTTGGTTTGACAAAGTGCGTGACATCAGCAATATGGACACCTACATGGAAGTTTCCATTGGGCAGTTGATAAGCATGCAGAGCATCATCAATGTCTTGACAGTTTGGCGGATCAATACTGCACACCAAGAGATCTCTGAGGTCTCGTCGTTTCTTGATAAATTCGTCACCATCAAGATTTTCGGGAACTTTCCAGTCATGACCCTCAGATGGGAGACAATTGAGAACTGATTTTGGGAAAGGCCGGTACTCGACGTCGTGTTCCAAGAGCAGCGCCTCAGTTTCGGCTTGTTGTGACTCGATTTCACCTAAAGATCTAACGAAGTGCCCCTCAGGATGTCTAGACGTTTCCGGCCAGTCATCGACCGCCACCACGATTCGCTTACCTACTAAGTCTCTGGCCTTTCGGGTCTTGATTCGGATTCTAGGAATACATCGGTCTAGTGGATGAATCAGAACATTTCTTTGAGCATTGGTATTGTCGTCCGATGCCACTGAATTTGGGGCGATATGACCGACGTAGAAACGCCAGCTGCGCTTCATCACGCCGACAACTCTTGCAGTAGGTTGTATTTTGAACTCAGCCGAGGTGGTCTGCATGTTCAAAGCGTCTTGAGCAAGCAATTTTCTCTCTTCGTCAGTGACAATAGTTTCCTCCCGATCGTTGTCAGTGCTCTCGTTATTTCCGAGTTTATCTTCTTCGATGATTTGGGTTGATGGATGTTTCCATTGGCTCTGAGGAAGGAGCTCTATCACGACAGAGTCTCCATTGAAACCTCTATTAAGGTTTTTCTTGCCTAAAACCAGAATAGGTTTGGGATAGGCATTTGTCGATACAGTTCCTTCCAAGATGTTGTACTGATTAATGGAAAGGTTACCTTGATGCAAGGTGCCATTTTTGATACCACCAAGAAGTCGAGACATTTGATAGTATGGTGGATAGGACTCTTCCTGCACTCCACCCTTGTTTCCCAGTAATGAAGATGAATCTGTCTCTGGGGCAAGATCCAGTAGTTCATCCGCATTGGTGAACTCACCCAGATAGCTTTTTAGTGACAGACAGTCGAGCCCATCGTCTTTGGCTTTTTTTCTATTGTCTCTGTCTTCACTCAGTAGAACTACAGAGGGAGCACCAGAGGATTTTTTGAGGTGGCTCATATACCAGCTACAAACTTTTCTGATCGCTCGGTCATTCTTGTCATTGATAGATTCTTTTGGCAGTCGAGGGGTGTGGGTTTCCTTTCTGAACTCATTGTGGAAAACATAGAATCGTTTTTCGTCTATACTGCTTTTACTCAGATTTCGTAGTCTATTGTAGATAGGTAAGCTCTTGTTTCTGACTTCTTCGAGCACAATCTGAGGCACGATAACGTCGTAGAATACTGCCTTGTGCTCTAGCAGGTCGATGGCCTTCAATGCAATATTGGTATCGATGATTACGTAGTGGGGTCCTCGCTTAGTGTTGGAGCTGGGGGAATCTGATAGAATTGGAGTATTTATTGTTCCATTGGCATTAGTTGTGACATCTTCAGCGCAAATCTGGCATGATTTCGAGGAACATGGAATATCAGTTCGGAGGTACTGTTCTCGTACTACTTTTGTAGCATTTCCCTTTCTAGTAGATCGCACAAAAACCTTATGGGAGATTGTTGGGCCATCAGCTCTTCTCTTAACGGTAGACATAGTGATATAGATTTGGAGCGATGGTTGAGATCAAAACTGAAGCTGAGAACACAGTGAAGATTAAGAACAAATATTTCGGTCGCTGAAATTTTTTGTGATATTAGTGTTCCGCCGTACTTTGGGAGTTTGTGTTACATATGTGGGAATGAGGCACCAGCGACTTTGGAAGACTAACTAAGGAGGGATATGGACCACTTAAGGGAATATATGCGTGATGTAGGCAAATTAGAAGAATATATAAATATATACATTTAAAACGAACTCTCAGGATAACTTAGTCCCTACTTTTTCCTTAGATTTTTTTGTTTTATGTTGCTTGTTTGGACTACTTGGATTGGGTCTTCTTCCATTTGGAGAATTCCTCACGCTTAGCGGCAATATCTTGGAATCCTGGTCGGACTTCCAGAAAGGTAAATGGACTAATATCAAAGGAGTTAGTAGACAGTGTACATTGGTCGTTTGACAGGAGTTGGGTGCTCATACTTTTTGCCTTTCGCCTCCAATTCGGCTACAGATTTGGAAAACTTGATTGGCTTCAGAGTGCCAATTACTGACACAACAGCTCCAATGCATGCAGCGATAACACCGAAGTATGCTTCAATTTTTATCTGTAAAGAGTTAGAATTATCAATATATTACACTTTTAATCTCAAGGTTCTTTTCACTCACATCTAGTGGAATAGGAGCCCCCAGAGAAGATCCTGTTGGGAGATGCTTTCTGAAATGAGCATACTCATATGCAGAATAAGCTGAGTGAATCAACAATACTGTTGATAGAAAGAAAATCAGCGCTGAAGTACCAGCCATATTTAACTCTAGAGCTTTCTGATTCTGTGTTTTTAGTAACTGATGTCGTCGTCGGTCGTTTCGTACTGTTTGATCTCTCCCAACCTGTGAAGAAGTACTACGAATTGTTACGTAATTGCTCTCACTGTCATTAGTCAGACTGCGGCCGCATGCGCTCATATACATATATAAGGAAAAAAAATCAATTCTCCTTGCCTACAAGTTTTTCGGAAATTCAATTTTTCCTTTTAATTCGGTTTCAATTTTTTTTTTTGCTAGATACTACGACTTATTGGTATTGCTTAATTTGTCGTTATTGAAGCAGTTCGTTTGATCACTTAGAGAAGACTTTGGATTTCCCATCGAGCTGTCACGCGTCTTCACCCATTAGCGGAGTAATTTTGATCTATTAGACAGCCGGAATTAGGAGTATTGCAATCAGTAAAACTCACGAGTATCGCAACAGTGAACGGATATTCATACTATTTATTACCTGAATAACTGATCCACTATGCCTTCAGCAATGACTCGAGACGAAGAGGTATGATTCTGGCCCTGTGTAGATGGTTTTACAGTTAGATTTTGATGATAACGGCTAGGTTCGGAGAACTAGTTGTTGACATGTACATCTACACTATCCGTTTACATATGTGATATGTGCTAACTAGTTCAAAAATAGTCTACAAATGAATCTGGAACTGCGACCCCGTCATATGTATGTATTTTCGGAATTACAGAGTAGAACATTCGCTAACTGCCCTCTTGCAGAAACCGTTCCAACCACGGAGCCTAGAAGAAAAGGCAAAAGACTATTTATTGACCAAAGAAGAGCAAAGAGCCTCGCACTTTGATGTAGGTTTTTCTATTTCCACCATCATATAGGACTATCAACATACTAACAGTAAACACAGAGCGATGATTCTATCAAACGTTACACCTACTTACTGGGGCTAACAGATCTTTTCAGACACTTCGTAGACATCAGAGCCAAAGATGATCCAAAATTCCGAAAAATCCTTCGAGAAGTTGACAAAGCAAACGAGAAATCGAATAAAAAACAACGCTCAAAGCAGAACAGACGTCGAAAAACAGAACGCGAAGAGGATGCCGAACTTTTGATTGACGAAGAAGATGAGCCGCATAGCACAGTCTTCACAGAATCACCACAATTTGTAGAAGGAACCTTGAGAGAGTACCAAATCCAAGGTCTAAACTGGCTGATTTCATTACACGAAAACAGCATATCGGGGATTTTGGCCGATGAAATGGGACTGGGCAAGACCCTGCAAACAATTTCGTTTCTCGGATATTTGCGGTTCATTCGAAATATTGAGGGCCCGCACATCGTGATTGTTCCGAAATCCACTCTGGATAACTGGGTTCGAGAGTTCAATAGATGGATTCCTGACATTAATGCATTTGTATTGCATGGGGATAAAGACACGCGAGCTGCATTGATAAAAGATCGACTTCTATCGTGCGATTTTGATGTGTGCATTTCCTCGTATGAAATGGTCATTCGAGAAAAAGCACAGCTGAAAAAGATTGCCTGGCAATACATTATCGTAGATGAAGCTCATCGTATCAAGAATGAAGACTCCATGCTTTCTCAGATTATTCGTGTATTCCATTCTCGAAACAGACTGCTGATCACCGGTACACCTTTACAAAACAACCTGCATGAGCTGTGGGCCCTGTTGAATTTCTTGCTTCCTGATGTGTTTTCTGATTCTCAAGTGTTTGATGACTGGTTCGAGGGCCAGGAAGACAATGATCAGGACGCAGTTGTTCAACAGCTCCATAAAGTGCTCAGTCCTTTTTTGCTCAGACGAGTTAAAGCGGATGTGGAAAAATCATTATTGCCCAAAAAAGAAGTAAACTTATATGTTGGTATGACTGCTATGCAAACTGAGTGGTACCGACGGCTGCTCGATAAAGATATCGATGCGGTGAACGGTGCGGCAGGCAAGCGAGAGGGAAAGACCAGACTACTCAATATTGTAATGCAATTGAGAAAATGCTGTAACCACCCGTATTTATTCGAGGGCGCAGAGCCGGGGCCACCCTTTACCACAGATGAGCATTTGGTAGACAATGCCGGAAAAATGCGAATTCTAGATCAGCTTTTGAAACAAAAGAAGAAAGAAGGGTCCCGGGTGCTCATTTTTTCACAAATGAGTCGTGTTTTGGACATTCTAGAAGACTATTGTATGTTCAGGGATTACGAATATTGTAGAATAGATGGGTCTACAAACCACGAGGACCGTATCGCGGCTATCGACGATTATAATAAAGAAGACTCAGACAAGTTTGTGTTCTTGTTGACTACTCGAGCTGGTGGACTGGGTATTAACTTGACAACTGCAGACATTGTAGTTTTGTATGATTCTGATTGGAATCCGCAGGCCGACTTGCAGGCCATGGACCGAGCACATAGAATCGGCCAAACCAAACAAGTACAGGTGTATCGATTTGTGACAGAGAATGCTGTTGAAGAAAAAGTACTGGAAAGGGCTGCACAAAAGCTCAGATTAGACCAGTTGGTGATCCAACAGGGTCGAGCGAATCAGAATCAGTCCAAGAACCAAAGCACATCGAAGGACGAGCTTTTGAATATGATTCAGCATGGTGCCAACCGGGTGATGGATTCGAAAGACGGTACAATCAATGAAGATGAGAGTTTTGAGTCTATCTTGGCTCGTGGTGAGCAGAAAACCCAGGAGTTGAATAACAAGTATGCAGAGCTTGGGCTGGATGATCTACAGCGTTTCAGCGCTGATACTTCTGCATATCAGTGGAATGGACAGGATTTCACCAAAAAGAACAATGATGGACTCTCTTGGATCGGGCCTTCACGACGAGATCGTGGGGGAGGTCCATTCAGCTACAATACTGATGCATATTACAAGGAACGAATGAAGGTTTCCGCGCGAACTCCACGAGCTCCAAAGCAGATGATTTTGAACGATTTCCAGTTTTTTGACCCTCGACTGAATGAACTTTATACTCGAGAATTGAATCATCATCGCAAAATACACAATTATAGTGATGACCCGGACGAGGTTGAGAATGCTGAGCCGCTAACTGAAGAGGAGGAAGAGGAAAAACGAAAACTAGAGCTCTCGGGATTTATCGACTGGAGTAAGCGGGATTTCACTGGCTTCATACATCAAGCTGCTAAACATGGTCGAGACAAGTACGAAGCTATTGCGAACGAATTAGACAAGACCGTTGAAGAGGTTCGTGAATATTCCAAGGTTTTCTGGGAGAGATACAAAGAACTTGACGGCTATGAACGGTATCTTGCTCAAATTGATGCTGGTGAAGTGCGAGCAAAACGATTGAACCACCAGCAGGAGTTGCTGAGGCAGAAAATCAAGGCTTATAAGGCACCTATGAGTGAAATGAGCATCACTTATCCGGTTAACAACGCAAAGAAAGTGTATACTGAGGAAGAGGATCGATTCTTGCTACTTCAGATAGATGATTTGGGTCTCGACGCAGATCATTTGTGGGAGAAGGTAAGGGACCGAATCAAGCGGTCTCCATTGTTCCGATTTGACTGGTTCTTCCTGTCTCGAACACCAGTTGAGCTGTCTCGTAGATGTACAACATTGCTATTAGCTGTCACGCGAGAGTTTGATGGGCCAATGGCTATGAAACGGAAGAGTGGGCCACGGCCAAAGAATCGTGAAAACACAGAAGATGCATCCAGTGCTGTTGGAAGTCCAGCTCCAGTGAATAAGCCGAAAGAAGAGGACAATGAGAAAGATGAAGCGGATGAGGAGGACGAGAAGGAGAAAAAGGGCAAACAGGACGAAAAGGAGAATGTCAAAGAAACAGATGGCGCTAACAAGGAGAAGAAAGGAGAAGGTGATGGCGATAATGCCGGTGATGGAGAGAGTGATGCTGCCGATGATATGGAGGATGAAAAGCATAATGACCACATGGAAATTGATAATGAAGCGGAAAACGAAGAGTCTGAAGATGCCAGGACTGATTCCGAAATCGATTCCCGTAATTCAACTCCACAGCCTCCTCCAGCAAAGCGTCAAAAGAAGACTCGAACTGAGGTGGTCAAGGGCATGGAGACTAGAACCAGGCGAAGGAGTAGTAGAACATAGCTTAGAATGTAGTTGCTTCGAACTACAGAAAGTGGGGTAAAATGTTATTCAAGGCCTGAGTAGTTACTAATGAGTATTCGATGATTATTTCACAGCTTTTCCAAGGATTCGCAGAAGCAGGTATTGTATGTGTGCATATACTGAAAGCCGCAGGCTGGTCCTGGGCGGTTCATGTGAGCCGCACTATACTGAATGAATAAGATGGCATAATGCTTAATTAATTCTCATAAGCCCTAAAGGAGACCAAACAGTTCAAATCCAAAGCGAAAACCACCTGTTTCCCGCATATACAAGAGCTTATTGAGATATTGTTTAGTTATTGGAATTGTTATTGCGCTACTTAGTTTCCCAGAGAAAAACTACTGCCAACTGCAACAAGAAAGACATGATATATAGAAAAATTCCCACCAGAATAAGAATGACATGATACCACTATAGTAATTTTTTTAGAGCAAAATATAGTATAATTACTATTCCTCGTCCAATTCTTATGGCTATTAGCATCAGGAATATACATCTCGAGGCAAGCTGCTGCAGTTTTGAAACAAAACACGGATTCCCGGTGTCTCCAGAATCGCGGGGGCCAACCACCTGAGCCTGACGACGGTGCGGGACTCAAAATAAACTATTTCTCGCAAAAAAATCAATTACACTTTTTCCAAGTCATCAAAAAACAATATATATACAAATAATGCTTCGACAAAACCTTAATTCTGCTGTGCGAGCAGCTAGAAGAATCAATGCTCGTCAGTTTTCCCAAAGGACCTCACGAGTATCAACTACAGTGTCCAACAGCTACAAAAGTGGGCTGGGCCTACGGTTCATTGCTGGTGCTGCTGGAATTACGGCCGCAACAATTGGCTACTATACTTTCAATGGAAGTCCAGTAATTTCGTTGGACCGAGAATCAGCAATTCAAACACCAAATGACGTGGAGTACATCCAACCAGAAACAAAGTCTAATCCATTCCCTGCTACCTTTACCTCTCATGGCGAACAGTATGATCTGCTTGGTGTTGGAGTTAGAACAGTGTCCTTCTTGAGCATCCACGTATAT
Source organism: Blastobotrys attinorum (assembly GCA_030564265.1). Lineage (NCBI taxonomy): Eukaryota > Fungi > Ascomycota > Dipodascomycetes > Dipodascales > Trichomonascaceae > Blastobotrys > Blastobotrys attinorum. The sequence goes on from JAJLUM010000011.1 coordinate 64,832, forward strand.
GCTATCGGAATCTACATTGCCAATGCAGACAAAGGAAAGGTTAAACAGCTGCTGGGATCTCAGGTCAGTGAAGAAGACCTTCTTGATCCGACCAAATCTGGCGATTTGGTAGCTAAGCTGCTCAATGGTGGTGTCCGGTTTGACCTTCGAATTGTTCCAGTTCGAAACACAGATTTTGGCCATTTGCGGGATGGCTTAGTCCGAACCATCATGGCACACCCTCGATTTAAGGCAGAAGGCAACAATGAGGACTTTGGAGAGGGTCTAGCCGAGTTGAAGCGAATGTTTGGCCGTAAAATTGCGCTTCCAAAGAATAAGATTTTGCACATGACTCGGGATCAGAATGGTGTTTTGGAAGCAGAATTCTACCAGAGCGAGAAGGAAGACAATGCAGCAGCAATGGAGCTTGGTAAAGTCACAAAGCCATTGGTTACTGAGCTGTTGTTATTGCAATATCTAAGCGGCGCCAAGCCTTCCTCGGAGTCTGCTCGACGTGAGGCCATCAAGACTCTTTCCTCTCTAACCTTTTAGAGGTCTCAAGGGTGCACCAAGGATAAAATAAAAGCTACAGCGAACAACAGCTTGTCAAAGTTCAATCATCGTAGAACCAAAGGTTTGGAACGGCCCTGATATTCATATTTATATTGTACATAAGTCTAGTTGATCATCTCCACCTAGTCCGTGTATTTTCTCCGTTCTTGTTTTACTCTGCTATTGATATCCTGCTGTTGCCCTGTCTCCGTAATTGAGATATTTTCTAAGAAAACATTTTCTGTCTCCATGATACATAGTATGAGTACATGCTAGACCACATTCATTCTACTGATTCCTAATTAATGGATTGACCGCCAGCTCACTCTGAACCGTCAGTGCCGCACTCTGCTGGGCACGATCTATAACAGCGAGTTTGGCAACTCCCCCGTCTTTCAACCACATGTTCGATCTGCCCAGCTCAGCTACTAGGACTCCGCAGAAAGTGTCACCAGCACCTGTGACACTGACAACACTACTCTCAGGCACTTTGTTTGCCGGAAAATGTTGGACCAAAATGCCCCTGTCGTGTTGACCGACGCAGACTTTTGAATGGACTTTGCCCCCATAAGCTGAAGTCAAGTTTGAAGATATGGTCTGTTGAATCGCGTGTATTCCGTCAATTAACTGGAACGATAAAACGCCTTTAGATCCGCTTTTCACAAACAAGTTTGGTATATACGGAAGTAGATGGAAGGCTTGTTGAGCCAGTCCCGAGGTGTTCAGCTCTTTAAGCTCTGGCACAGTTAGCGCCAGGTTCTCCATTGCATTGCGGAAATCTTGATTTATCCGCAGAGAATCTATAACTGGAAACCAGTTATCAATGTCAAACAGCTCCCGATCTTTGAATGCATTGTATAGGGCATTTAACTCGTACGCATTTGGAGTACATACGTCCAGGGACTGGTTAGGAAATACCCCAAGAGATGGCACATCAGCCAACCATGCAGCTTTCGGCACGGAAGCAGGTTCAAATCCTACAATTGCGTTTACGGATTTCGCTGCATCAAATACGGCTTGTTTCTGTTCCACTCCAATATTGCCATCAAAAAAGACGCATTTCGGGGCTGAACCTGTTATCTGTCGAGAAATCCACTGGCAGTCCAGATTCCCAGCACTTTCCATATCTGCACAAGCGACAACTAGCTCACCTCGCGAATCATGGATTGCGATATACTTGGCTGTCTTGCTCTTTTCATTGATCAGTATACCGCTCGTATCGAACTTATCTGATCCGTTTCTTTTAACCCTATTGATGATATCGTTCGAATCTTCACTTCCTAATTCGGTGATCAGTCTGGTTGTTATTTCTTTATTCTCACCAGCAAAAGTAGCAGCTAGCGCCACATTGTGGCCCACTCCGCCTATGCTCAATTCAGTTTTTCCCGGTGTAGAAGTGTGTAGCAATTGGTCACCAACGCCTTGGAGATTACACGTCATATCCAATGCAAGAGTTCCCACTACTACCGAATCTGCTTTCGAAGAGCTCATAGAAGTCCCCGTTCCCTTGATATCCTTATCTTTTACATCGTGTACTGTGGCCTGTCGATATGATAGCGGTTCATGCGGCTGAGCCGCTTGAGGTGCGGCTTTCTCTCGTGAGGCTCCCAACGAACTTTGAAAGGAGACTTTTGAACCTGTAACACTGAATTCTGCCTACATAGATTGCAACAATAGAAAATAGAGCACAAATTAGTTACAACTTATTTTTTAAAACATGGCGCCGGATGGTCACAAAACACTAGTAATGTCACCTGGCGCACACACAAAAATCACTATACCTCTAAAGTGCTGAGCTCAACCGCGATTTTGGCAGCCACTTCAGCATTTCTTTTCACAAGCCCAATATTAGTAGGCAGAGATCCACCTTTGGTATGCTCCCAGACACGCTTTAACAAGAATGGAGTCACAGCTTTACCTTTGATTCCAAGTTCTTCCGCGTCCTGTACTGCTTGAGCAATGATGCCATCTATGAAATCTTTTGGCATTGAGAGTTCTTCTGGTGCTGGTACGCAGAAAACTGTACCATTCTGTAGCTTCATTTCATTGCCTGCGTCTAAATTCAAGAGAAACAAAAAATTTCCCACAGTTTTGTTAGTAAATTATCTCTTAAAAGCTCAATACTTACGCAAAAGAGCAGCCGCTTCCTCAGAGGTTTGGAAATTGTATGGAGATGCAACACCAGAATCAGTAGTGAAAAACCCTGGCACATTTGAGCCTTGAGGTCCATAAGTCAAAACTGGAACCCCTTTAGTTTCCAGATATTCCATGGTCTTTTCAATGTCTAAAATGCTTTTGGGTCCTGAGCACACTACGGCTACTGGAGTTCTAGCCAATTCGTCCAAATCAGCACTGACATCCATAGAAACTTCTGCTCCACGGTGGACACCACCTAGACCACCGGTAGCAAACACTTTAATACCGGCGTTGTGAGCTAGAATCATAGTGCCTGCAATTGTAGTACCACCACTGAGACCTTTACTCATTACGTATGGGACATCTCGTCTAGAGACTTTAACCAGGCCCGTAGTACTGCTGTTACTTAGGTATTCTAAATGCTCATCATTAAGCCCAACCATTGGGCTCCCATGCACAAATGCAGTAGTAGCAGGAATGGCACCATGGTCCCTAATGACCTGTTCGACTCCCTTAGCCATTTCTAAGTTGTTCGGATATGGGAGTCCGTGGGTGATAATAGTACTCTCTAGAGCTACAACTGGTTTTTTATTTGCAATTGCATCTTTGATCTCAGGAGAGATCCGTACTTTATGACTGAAATGTCGTCTAATTGCAGGATTAGACCCAGTTATTAGTCTCCTTAACATTGCCACCAGCTAGATAAATTGACCAGGTTGTTAAGATAACCTTTACGCAGAAACAAAAACAGAAAAAAAAAAAGTTCTCTCATTCCCCACCTTGATTTGATCTGGTTCGCCGATACGGCGCTGGGCGAAGAAAAAGGCGCGCATGATCCACTCTACTAAGTGTTACCCGGTTGCATGATCGTTGGGAAGAATGCCTGTGACAAGAAAAGTGAAAAAAAAAACTTCGAACAATAACAGCTAATAACCCGTTCACCAACTTCGTCCCGCACTCAAAAATCGCCTTGGCTCTTTCGTCATCTGCTAATAGAATATAACGAGTGATCTGGGTAGTACGGTATTTCTGCATAGAAAATATCCATATTTATTCCAGTCTACGAATTGACTGATCCTCTCACAACTATTGTAAACAAAAACACCCGAAAAGAACACACTGATACAAGGACTAAACACGAAATAAACCGTGTTCTTCGCCATATATACGACAATCGTTTCCGTCCTAGATTCAATTGCGTATTGTAATATACCCTAATTTGTTATATCTCTGATTTTAGATACCAGATGAATCTGCGGTCATAATGTTTTTTTTGGTACGAACGGCTTTGGAGGAGCCTTGGGGCCCTCGAGATCCACCTTCTAATGCGGAGGTTCTCTCGTAATGTAAAAAAACTTTAGTGCTAACCTTTATTGTAACAACAGAAAGATTTATCATTGTCACTGACACTACATCCGTCTTACTACGGGCCACAAATGACCCAGTACCTGAAAACCAAGCTACTGCAAGACGTGGAAGGTACCTGTACTGGACAATATGGCTATATTGTTTGTGTTATGGATAAAATGCATATTGACGTAGGAAAAGGGCGAGTGATCCCTGGTAGTGGAGCTGCGGAGTTCAATGTTAAATATAGGGCAATTGTTTGGAGGCCTTTTAAGGTATGTGCTGAATAAGCTTCAGATAACTGAATTGATGATCTAACTCTCATAACAAACAGGGCGAAGTGGTTGATGCAATTATTACAAATGTTAATAAAATGGGGTTCTTTGCAGATGTTGGCCCATTATCGGTCTTCGTATCATCACATGTAAGTTCTTTCAAACTCTTGGGGGTTAAGGCACTAAACTAACATAATATCAATAGCTCATTCCCTCTGATATGAGTTTCAATCCTAGTGCGAATCCGCCCGCATATGTATCGGATGAACAATCTATAGAAAAAGGGAGCAGGGTTCGACTAAAAATTGTTGGTGTAAGAGCTGAAGTTGGTAAAATGTTTGCAATGTATGTGATAAAGCTGTGTTTTTCGAAAGATGACATGTTTACTAACTATTGGAATTTAGTGGAACTATTAAAGAAGATTACCTGGGTGTATTGTAGAAATGCTCGTATGGTCTTGTGTTATTAGTTTGTTATTATTATTATTATTTTATTAGTTTTTTTTTTTTTAGTATGTGTTGTGTAGATTGTTCGTTTCATTTTCGTCCGCCGGTGTCCATTTTAATTCTCTATTTATATGCTCATTAATGCTATAAAGATTCTATAGACAATGCAGTAAACAAAATTTAATATACTAAAACTGCAAGATATTTTTCATGCATCAACAGAGCAAGAGCATGCAGTAGACTTGATAAGAACCAGAAGTGAGATCGAAAAAATGCGACACATCAATCAAAACAACCGAAGAGAGGTATAAAAACTGTAGCTTAATCATTTCATTTCTAAAATCTTTTTTCAGTTCATATCTTCTAATTTATCTAGTGCATTTTTTTGTTGGTTCAATAGTGCTAAAGTATCAGGGTCTAGAATGGTTTCACCTCAATTAACTAATTCAGGCGCTAGATCCGATAACGCTACAATAACTATTACCGAACAGAGAGCACAATTTAGTGAAAGCTGTCAAATAAAGGATGTCGAGGCGTCTGGTATTACTGGCGAGCATGTTGACGGCGTTTCTAATGAGCATGAATTCGAAACTCCAGAGAGTTCGCAGCAAGAGAATGGAATCTCTGCATCTTCATCTTCAACGTTTGTCTATCCCTTGAAAAAACCGTGCTTTCAGACTCACCGGTATGATCCAAAAGACCTTGAAGCCATCATGGTGGAGAAACTGGGTCAGGAAGAGAATATCAAACACCGCAATACCAGTATTTCTAGCATGCCGATGGTGACAATCCCACAGGATAGCTCTCCATCCTTTTCTGAAACTCTTGATAGAAGTTTCAGTCTGAATACACCAGATATCAATCCGGCTAACAACCGATCTGGGATTGGTAATAGCTACAGTACAACTTCTAAGAGTCAAACTCATACCCCTCAGTCATCATCGCCATTCGTGTCTTGTATCTACGGCTCACCATCGCCAACATCTCGCACTTACCACTCAACACTTCATTCATCATCGGGGCAAAATGATGTTACAACGAGGATAAACAGTAAATCAATTCCAGGGTCTATTTACCCTCGAACACCACCGTATACATTCCGGGCTTCGAGAATGTTCATTTCACCACCAATCCCGATGCAGTTCCATAATCCATCCGATGTGGTAGAATCAGGGGTGGCAGCCGTGCCAGCCGCAGGATCACAACCCCATCCCGTGCATTGCTATTATTCTGATCACCAAGAAAGCATCACATTATCAATAAACTGTCGGATATATCGAGATTGGAAAAAAGCCCTGAAACTATGGTTCCTGGTAGGCTTTCTGTGTTTCCCCTGTTGGATTGCTGCAGGAGTCGTCGCAAGGTTCAAAGTAAAACCGCTCCTCGAGGAACTGGAGGAAGATCGATTTTTTTTCGGCAAAGGGCCTGAAATCATATCCAGGCATGCAAGTTTTTTGAGACCACACATCAACAATCACTGTAGCAACGCAGATTATTCCAAGTGCAGAAACCAACTCTATAAATGGATCTTGCTGTGTGAAAGCTTTGCAATTCTCTCTATTTTCATTGCCGTTTTGTTGCCTCTATTCTTAATTGTTTTCTTGATGGTGAAGCAAAAATGAACCGTTATCATTTTTTTCTTATACTCAGGAGTATCTTAATCTGTTAGATTCATTATTCTAAAACTCGACTACTGTCTTGTTGGTTGATCGAATAAAGAGGAATGGGTCGATAACGTTGCAAGATCTACTTCAGTGATATCTTGTAAAACAACTAGAACCTTTTTCAGATATAATTCAGTATTTTGGTGGTCTGCTTCCTTCTTCTCTACTTCGCCATCTTCTTGGATTCTATTCCATGCCGTAGCAATGCCTCTTAGAATCTCGAATTTGAATCGTTCAATCCTGGGCCAGCAATATTGCATCATATGAATCATACACTTGCATGTCTGGATCAGCAATGGTTTGTATGCATTCCCGAAAGGGTCGGATAAAATATTTGTAAAAACTGTAACTAATGCCTGTAAATGGCGTACAACATCAACTTGCATACTGTCGATCAGTAGATCAAGAGACTTCAGTAGGGTCATTGCCAGTTTGACATTTTGCCCAGCATATCGCATTCCATTGAGGAACCCATCTCTCATGATTTCGTCCAATTTATCGTTGGTTGTATCCTCATCTTTCGCCTTACCAATTTTAGCAGTCTCGATCAGAACACCAATAGAGTCTTGCATAACTACGGCCGATAGATCTATGGGAGTTCCTGGGGGTAGATAAGTTAAACAGGGAGTTATAGCATCCCATAGAATTGGCAATATTCCTGTTGTTTTGAGAAACTGGCGGTCGATTCTGTCGATTAAAGCATGGGCTAATTGGCAGCCCTTTCTTTTCAAAGAGGCATCGTGATCGTCTAATATGTTTAAAATTGTCGGAATGATAAAAGGCCAATTTGATTGAAGTTGCGATTTATCACAATTTCTCAGAAAATACTCAAATAATGCAACTACTGCAAGATCCGATCGCCACGGTACATTTGGTTCGTCTAGAGTAATAGAGTTGAAACGTGAGTATTCTGGAGAGGTTTGAAGCTTTTTTCGTCCTGCAGCAGATACTGAGGGATGTGTTGCTGTGAATGAAGGTTTTATCAGGCTTATCACGTCGAAATTCATATTTTGGCTGCTTTTGTTCGAGATGTAATTTTCTGCAATTTGCCTGCTTTCGTCAATGATCCAAGGATAGTCATAGAGATAATAAGCCATACACTCGAATGCTTTACTATCGCTGAATTCCGCTAATCTATTGAGTACAACGGGAACCGTATCTACAAAGGAGTTTTGCTCGTTCCACTCCATGTCCTTCAAGTCATCATGCCTCCAGAGCCAATCGCCACGAGGGGGTCTAGCGAACTGATATAATGAGTCGACATTTGTGATATGGGGAACCACTTGCCCTACCTCTGATTTCTGAAACTGTTAGTTCTTTAATTCTTTTTTTCTTTCTTTTCTATAGTGATATTTACATTTACAGGACGCTTTTGAAGTAGCTCGTCCATTATACACTATGATTGAAAACTTCGGGGAGTCGGATCATTTTTCAGGATTTTTTAGTTTTTCGCATTCCAGCTTAGCGCGGAGCGGCTTCAGGAGAATCGACTCACAGAATCGTTGATGAAGAGTGTTCATATTATAATGGAACTATTTAGTAGCGGCAGTATTAGTAAAAAGAGATAATGCCAACAGTTATAGTACTTTTTTTTACCTCATTGATGAATGGTTCATTCTTGATGGGCGCTGGTATGCGTGAGTAAGTGTGTTCGTGTGTGAAGAACGTACGTGCGGCTGGAAGGGGTATTTATTGCTGTAGTTCGCTACCTTTCTCCTAAAAATTGAGACTAGCGGGTTAGTTTAAATGGAACTGAATCGGCCTTTCTCAATGGAGAATTTCAATCTCACGACTCCGTACTTGAACGACTGGTTCACCCCCATTTCGCAGGGCCGAAAGTCCTTCCGGTCGATTGTTAGAACAACCCCATATTAGGTTCATAATACACATTCAAACCACCGAAATCACAAAAATAACACCAGAACTGTTTTCACTCAGTTCCACCACAAATTTCCATCATATTTAATCTCAAATTAATAACAAAATGCCTCAACCTCTCCTAAAGCATCAAATCGAGAGACCAAACCTGGGACCCAAAGCTCCTGGCATTCTGCCAATTTGATAATCGGAACCCGACCGATCTCCCCCATACGCTATTACTCGGCTAACGCCACTTCAGGAAACTGCAGTTAGGAGAGGCGAAAATAAAAAGAGAATCCCCGCGCCCCCGAAACCGCCTGGTGATAGATACCTTCCTCACACTTCACAGTACTACAGAGGATGAAGTGGGACGCAAAAGAAGACACACAAAACATGATTCTAATCGAAGATGATGTCGACCAGGTCGACCGGAATCAAGCTGTTGAAACTGAGCAGCACCAGGAGCAGGAACTCCCTAGCTATTCTGACGCTACTGTAGACGCTAAGGCTCCTCTGCTACCAGCAAACGAGAAGGAGCAGCAACAACAATCAGTTCAAGCTGTCGAACCACCAAAATACCAACGACAAGAAGGCGTTGATGAAACTGAAGCTAAAGACTACAGCACTGGTTTGTTCGACTGCTTCAAGGACCCCTCGTCCTGCGCTTTGGCTTGTTTCTGCCCTTGTGCTACTTCTGGAATCGTCAACGCAACTCTTGATGTAAACGAACCAATCTCACCAGATGTGGAACAACAAGGCGCTGATATGATTGTTCAGAAGCCGTCTTTTGGCCGCAAGTTTTGGTATTCTTTGCCATATACTGTTTTGGCCTTTATTGGGCCAAATGGGTGCACTAGCGCTGCTGGTGTGCTCCAACGTTGGGGCATTCGAGCTCATTATGGCATGGAGTCGCATGGCTTGAGAGATGTTGCATCACACGCATTTTGCCATGTGTGTGCCATGGCTCAGGATCACCGGGAAATCAAGATTCGACAAGAGCGACGACAAGCTGAGTTCCAAGGTGCTCAACTGCAGCTTGCTGGTGATTTGTAGGTTTTTTTTATTATTATTATTATCATTATTACTATGATGAGCGTCTATCAGATAGTTCAGCCGTTTCTCTTTCTTTATAATTAGAAATAAAAATGATTACCATTCTTTATAGTTATATATACACATATTTACATTCTACAAAACTTCTTCATTCAGTAGCGCTTAACGACCACCTTGAGCTTGTTGGATCCTATCATAAAGTTAGCATCTGCACCAAAATAGAGAAGAAAAAAAAGGAAAAAAGAGTGAAAAACTGGAAGGGCTACCTACATATTAACAATGTTAATGTTTGTGTCGAGAAATCTATGAAGACAGTTTTGCAAACAGCCCTCTTCCTTAGAATTGAGAGTGCTCGAGTCGGCGTTTGTTACACACTTCTTGAAGCACATGTCGGTAAAGTTGTGGATGGAGGATTGAACCTTCGACTTGGAGGTCTCCGATTCAATCCACTGCATGATCTCCTTTCGAGAACTAGCGTCCAAGTTTTGGATAGTTGCTGGGTCGATTTCTGGCATTCTTGCTATTTTGGAGTTTTGTCTAATGTTGTTGAGGTCAGTATGTAATTTTTTTTTTTCATAGTGCTGTGGTTTTGTCCCAACCAGACACCAAGCTGGAGAGAAAGAGCTGTGAGTGAGGTTACTTTTACGGGTTCCACTGTAGGCAAAGATACCTTGAACCCTTTAGAGCCGAGTGGATTTACCAGTTTGATATAGTTTTCTAAATTTTCAGCTTTATTAAACTTTTCCATGGTATTTCGATTTTTATCTAGCTATACGTATTTACGCAGTGGTCGGAACACGAGATTATATTTAAGGTTGCGCCGCACCTGTCCCAGGCTTGAAACTCAAAAATAAGAAAATACTGCTTAAATATATAAGTTACTTCATTCTCTAATTCAGATCTTCTAGAAATTAACTAGAGTCTAGGAGATCGGGTTAACGTGATCTACAGCACTAAGTTATATTTATATATATATTATATAGCAGAAAAAAAAAGCCAAGTGATCTGAAGCGCTTATCCCCAACTGTTCCTCGAACGCGACTTCATCACTATCAGAATTTCAACCCAAACACCAGATCCCGACCCCAAGAACAACCGGAATACCCCAAAATGTCTCGAGAAAGAATTCGAGACCTAGTGCATTCAAGCAAACAGTGGAGCATACAAGCACACCCTGCAAAAAGCGACCTCAAATACGAATCCCTCCAAAACGATCTGTACCCCACGTATCTAGACGAAGAGTTGGCACAGCTGAACAGTTCTACAACAACTTCTACCACAGATGTAGCCAACCTGCGATGCCTGCCATATATCACAACAACCGACAGGGTCGAACAAACGATATATCAGAGCAAGGAATTGATTTTGCAACTACAAAAACAAGAAGCCCAGCTCAAGTCCGAGCTGAAACAGGAGACAAAACTACACGATGAACTTGCTGCTCTGAACGAGTTGCTGGAACAAAGAATTGACATTATTGACACAACAATCAGTACGAAGTCGCCTGCGAAGATCATTGGGGACCTGGAATCCAAGAATCAACAGACTGCGAAGAGAAACAAGACTATGCTGAGCGATTTGAAACGAATACTAGAGCAACATATAGCGCCTCAACTTAAGGAGAAGACTACTAACGAAAAAGAACTAGCCGCTGATTTGAAGTCAACTGTAGAGAACCTATTAAACGCCATGTTCGACTCTTCTTCCTCGCTCACTGATGCCGATTCCAATCGATATGTGCGCGTTACTAATGTAAATAGTCCTATTGTTCATTTTTTGCTACGCGGTGAGCTGGTGACCACCAAACCTGATGATCCGCGGTATATCAAACTACGAGAATTTGGAAAGGACTAAGTGTGTTGTATACTGTCATTATGGTAGCTATTCTACCGTCCAGCAATTCACACTCGGTAACGACTGTTACAAGAGAGTATCCAGCGAAAAAAAAAAAAAAATAAGCATTCCGTGCTAATAATTTATCAACGGTAAACGGATATTTAACGTTATTATATACATATTTCGAGCCCACCAGTATTTGTGAGCTCAGGCGAGAAGCACTTCTTCCCTGGCAAGTTGCAGATCCAGCTCGCAAATTACCCTACGACCCTGATGTCTCAATTGCCAGCCATCCATATCGATGTCTGTTCTATTACCACGGCCATCAACTGGATGGAAAAACAAACCAAGTGCGTCCTCTTGGTTATCGCCATATTGGTGCAGCATTGGATCGTTCAGATCCGGAGCTGTGAAATATACAGTCTCCAAGCATCTACAACTCTTCACAATACCGTCAAACAGGCCAGCCAAGTTCAGTACTGAACATCCTGAATAGTTGTTCAACCCCTCGAATACCAGATTTTGCAGGGTAAACTGAGAGTAGAAAGCCACAATAGATCCAAGCGTCCTCAGTTTAGCGTTTGCAGGGGTGTCAAGAATGCTGTGGTGCTGGTCAACGGCAATGGCATTTCCATTACCATTAACATTACCATCTCTGTCGCCGCCGCCGTCATCATTAACTTCACCTTCACCACCACCACTATCGTCATTTTGTATGCCTATGTATGGGGGTATATTAACTTGAAGCCTGTGGAGCTTCCATTCAGCTTGCTGCAGAAAATGCATCAGGACTTCAATGCTAATTCCTGTGGTGTGAAACGTTTTTAGGTTAGTCGATCGCTGGAGTGCTTCTGATATTACATCTTGATTAGCAACTATGTCGCTTCTATGATTGTGCAGAATGAGTGTGTCTAAGTTGGGGCAGTTGATAAGTTTGAAAACTTTGCTGCTCGTAAAGCTTAACTCCAGTCTTTTCAAATTCACATTGTCCAACGAGTTCAGCGTTTGCAATGATAACCCATCTGTGGATCTCAGCGTCAGATCAACCACTGACCGAGGTAGCCATGAGAGTCCATTAATAGCAAATCCACCATTGATAACAACAGTTTTGAGTCGCACAGAAGCTCCAAGAAATGTGGCCAACGTCTGATCGTTAAATGCTGTCCAATCGTTTTTGGGAAGGGTTAGTTCTAATCGCTCAACTTTTGACCCCAGCTGGAGTAATTCTTTCGCCGAAGGTGCTTTGACTGTTGGGTATAGGGATAATGCAGTGACGTTTCCTCGGTTAGCCAGTCCTTCAAGAACTTCGCTCGAGAGTTGAGAAACCGTGAGGCGAAGCCTCACAGACGGTACACAGTAGAAAATATCGAGTATCTGGTTCATGGCTACCAAGTCCAAAGCTCCGTCAACCACTCTTGGGGTGTACTCTAGCACTCGTAAACTTGTACACCGTCGTGCCAGTATTGAGATCAATTTATCAAACGTCATTCCTTTTCCGAACCCCCAGGAGCTGAAAACTGATCTATTGCTACTGCGACTATCACTATTACTAATGGTGCCAGCACTTTTCTTTAATGTCCGCAAAAGCTTTCGAGCTTCTGGGCCGACTGACATACCGTCGATTCGTATCGTCTGGACATTGGCAAGTACATTATCGTCTCCAGTTTTGCAAGCTGTGCTTATTAGATCATCGTATTCTCTTTCGTCTATTACAGTAATGCTTAGATCATGCCTTTTCAAACGGTATTTCATTGGCTCCACAAAGAAACTCGGCAGGTCACCGAACAATGCATTAGAATTGACCCCGATGCTTACCGTTCTCCACAATCTCAGAGCCGCAACCTGCCTCAGACTATGACTAGACCTACTTAAATTTAACAGATCCGTTAGGTCTAACTTGTCCAAGATTATGAAGAGAATGTCAAACGGGAGATGCGTAATCATCCCGGGAATAAATCAACTTCTAGTAAATGAGTGACAAAGGTTAGGAAGAAGAAGAAGAGTTATTTTCAATTCTCTGGAATTAACATGCAAAATCGATGCTAGATATATAGGTAAAAAAAAATTGTTTTGTGATCTTTAGAATGGGAACAATGAACCATAGTTCTCTGTGTGTAATTTTTGGTTTTGATTTTATTGTGGTAAAAATAGCACCAGCCATCGCTCTCCCCGCCTTCACGTTACGCACCAGTCGAGCCGAAACGGTTATCTATTAAGCTTATCCATTAATAAGACATGATGACGTAAATTCTTGGATCATCACAGACTAACAAAAGAGGAAATATATATAAGACATTAGTGCTATAACCTAGAATTTTTTTTTTTTTTTTTTTTTTTTTATAGTGAAATAACATTGGAAAACATACTTTTCTTTTCGGTTTCTATAATCATTCTTTATATGGTTCCTTATACTTTACATGCAAATTCTCTAATGGAGAATATCATGACCAGCCCGTTCTCTCAAGAAATCACCTACAACGGTCTTAAACTTCGTTTCGGATCGTTTTGACAGAAAATCAATCTCGTCCATAGCCCGGTCCCGGTATGCACTGGCAGGTGTTTGAATAGTCATCGACGTTGCATCGCCTGCATTTGTCGACTTTGACGGTGTGGATGGTAGATCATAAAGGTTTGACGATGACCCAGATTCTACCAGTTTCCTTGGGGACAGAGTCGAGTTATTATTAGATGATGAGGATGATGACAAAGGTCGTAATTGTCGTCGCAGCTGCTGTACCTGGTGATACCGTTTCACGGCTAATTCAGTAATACGACCTATTGAGTCCCTGATTCCCTGAGCAGATGGTGCCTGAGACGACCCATATTTAGAAAGCTGGGTTTTGAAAAGATTGATCTCAGACTCGACATTGCTCAATTCCTGCTCCAGCTTGCCGGACTGGATTCGCAGTTTCCTCTGCAGCTCTACAGCGTTCACCGGCAGACTTCTCAGTCGCAATCCTCGTTCATTGACTTCACTTGTTTTGTACTTAATCAATTCTTGGACCCGAGATATCTGCAGTGCAACACTGCCAAGTCCCTTTTTAAGATCTTCAATTTTATGATCATCGCTGGCAGCTTCCTCTTTGAGCTTTGTGGCTTTTTGCAACAATGTGTCAACAATATAAGCCACCCCCGTAACATCACAAAGTTTCCATTTGTCCATTTGATATACATCGGTCAAATCATGTGCTTCTGACTCCGAGGAGTGCCATGAGGTAAAGCGTTCCAGATTTCTAGCGTTGGTGTGGACTATTTTGAATTGTGCATTAGTCTCTAGGAAATATTGATCAAAGTCGGATATAATTGTTTCCTCTATATCCTCTGGCAAGCCGTCTGACATTGGAACATAACGTGGGAAATCTGGGGTAACATTCGGATCATCTGGGGTCGGCAATTCTGACTCGGCATCAGTTTCCATAGGATCATCAACGAGATCTTTTTGCACTTCGTATACTTCCTCGTCCAGGTCATCCGAAAATTCGCTCTCCAAATCTTCGTCTTCGTCTTCGCCTTCGTCCTCTTCCGCTAGGCCTCGGTTTTCGTCGTCATTTTCTTTTTCATAATCATCATCGTCAGCATATTTCTCACTGTTAACATCATCACTAATATGGTCATATCCATCAGAAACCATGACTCCACTACCTTCAGAGTCCACACTTTTTTGGGACGAGTCAGACACTGGCTTCTCTTCTGACTTGACTTTCGGTTCCGTACTAAACGAAAACGGCTTTCGTGGTTCTGTACTGGTTGCAGTACTAGCGCCGAGACTAGGACCAGAACCGAACCCAAAGCCTGTGTTAGTTGAGCCAGAATTTTTTGTATTGAAGCCGAAACCAAATCCAGTACTTCCTGATTCCGTCTTCTCTTTGTCAGCTCCAAAACTGAATCCAGTAGTGGCTGCTGTACTGGAACTCTTGTTATCAAAGGGTTTGGATGAATTATTGAATCCTAAGCCTTGTTCTTTATTAGACCCCTCTTCCGTAGGCTCATCTTTTATTTTGACTTCTTCCTCCCCCTCGTTCGCCTTGTTATCATTCTCTTCTGCTTCAGTAGCATCTAACGATTCCTGTTTGATCTCCGGCTGTTTCTCGCTTTCACCACTGGATTTGGTTTGATCTTTCAATTCAGTAGGCTTTGCCTCTTTAGACTGCTCTGACTCCTGCTCTTCTTTGATGGGCTGTTCCGACTCCTGCTTTTTCTCGATAGGCTTTTCCAGTTCCTGCTGTTTCTTGACGGGCTCGTCAGATTCCTGTTCTTTTGTTTCTCTCTGAGATCCAGACTCAAGGCCAGGCTCAACACTTGCGTCGTGCTTTTCTTTTGATTCATCGGCTGCCAATCCGCTATCCCATTTGCTACCTTGGCCCTTGGATAGACTAGCAAATGGGTTGTCTGCATTAGCACCTTTAGTAGACGATCCTGCGCCCAGTCCAAACCCAGACCCAGATCCAAACCCAGCTCCAGTGGATCCAGTGAATTTTTGACCAAACACCCCAGATTCCACAGGTTTTTGTCCAAATCCACTGTCGAAAACCCCAGAGAACACTTGCTTGTCATCGGTATTTTTTGATGAAGTCATCGTATCGGAATGTGTAGCTTTCGATTCAGAGTCATCCTCTGCCTTTGGCGGTTTTGAAACTCCGCCGAATAAGCCACTACTCTTTTGCCCGGTTCCGCTTCCACTTCCACCGCTAGGGCTCTGCTCAGCGGCATTGGCTTGACTGTCATTTGTTTTCAGGTGAGCAAAAGGGCTGGCAAAAGACCCCGAACCAGCATCAAATGGGTTCTGAGTTTTGTTATGATCTCCCTGTGGTAGTTTGAAGGTGCCGAAAGGTGAAGAGGATGAAGCCGCACCAAACGAAGATTGAGCCGCAGCAGTACCCAGTCCTAATGATCCAATTCCACCGATAGTTGAATCGTCTCCCCCGTGGGATTTCTCACTGTTTTGCACAGAGTTACTTTCTTCATCTTCGTCTTCATCACTAATACCGCTCTTATCACTCTGGGCATCGTCATCTTCGCTCCCGCTGTTATATTCCTTTCGAGTACTTGTATCTCTGAGACCGCCAATTGGTCCTTTAGGGATGGCTGATTCAACTTTCTTTTCAGAGTTTGAATCACCGTCCAGGACACCACTGCTATTGTTTGCAGACAAGGAAGCAAATCCGCCAGCTGAGCTTCCACCGAAGCCTGAGAACCCGCCAAACGCAGACTGGCCAGTGTTCTGGGCCGACTGCTTGTTAGCCGGTGTGTTTCCACCAGACGTATCCCGGGCTGACTGGCCAAACGCTGGTTGTGAAGCCGACTGGCCAAAAGATGATTGGCCAAAAGCCGGCTGAGAAGGCGACTTTCCAAAAGACGGCTGGCCAAAGGTCGATTGACCAAAAGCCGGCTGTGAAGGCGACTGGCCAAAAGTCGATTGGCCAAATGCAGGCTTTGAGGAAGATGATTGGCCAAACGAAGACTGGCCGAAAGCTGGTTGCGATGGAGACGACTGACCAAAAGAAGATTGGCCAAACGAGGGCTGCTTTGTAAAAGACGATTGGCCAAACGAAGATTGACCAAAAGCAGGCTGTGATGGAGATGATTGACCAAAAACAGGTTGTGAAGCCGACTGCGCTAATGCTGTAGACTGGGAAGCTGTTGCACTCTGGCTAGAAGTTGATGACATAGATAACCCAGTGGAAGAAGCGGAAGAAGCCTCAGCAACGTCTTTATCATAAGCAGCTCGAACAGGTTCCAATGAAATCTCACTTTCCTTGAGCTTTGATTCCCAAACGACATGCCAACCACACAGCTGGCCCTCGTTGTTTAGAATCCACAGAATAGGCAGAGCCGAACACTTTTCAATACTAACAGTTGGATTTACAAGCTCTTGGGTAGAGGATATATCTAATGCCATACCTACCGGACCAGTATCATCTTCTCCAAACGGCAAAGTCGCACGAGCAGCATCATTGTCTATCAGGAAAGATTTCTGGGGAGTCAGCAAGGAGATATCACTAGAGGGACCCGAGGACATGAATATCAGTGTCGGGATATTGTCGTGGTAATTCTTCAGAACCTGGGAATACATCCACAGGTCTCTAGTCATATCGCCAAAAGCGGGACAGAGATCCTCTATAGACAGCCATTCACAGTCAGAAGATGTTCCCGATGGCCTCTTGCAGATATATCCAGTGAACTCGTAGTCGTCAGGACCCAGGTTTGATGCATAGACACACAAAATTTCCGTATTCGAAAGCCAATTAAGAAGCACTGGTACACTGTTGTTTTCATCAGCTTCAGCAGGACCCTTGAACTCTACGGTTATTTTCCCATCTGGAAGCATTTGCAGTATTTTGCCGCCGTCGTCAGTGGTACTGGCTAGCAGTTGCTTGCCCTTCTTCGACCAAGAAACTGCAGTGATGTTTGATGCAAATTTAGTGTATGATTTAGTTGGAGTATTAAGTAAATAGAGATCCCCACACTCTTCTAAGACTAAGAAATCAGACCCGAACATTGGTCTTTGCTGGATATCTTTGAGCTTTTTAGTCTCGATAGAACATATTTTGTTTTCTTGAGAATTATCAGCCCGGAAATCCAGAGTCGAGTATATGTGGATTCCACTTTCTATGGGGCATATTGCTAAGTTTGTCTCGTCAGACGAAAATTCCAGGAACCGCACCTCGAAAGGTACTTTGTGCTCTTCCCTACTAGATTCGAGTTGTTGCGAGTCTTTGTTAGTTGCGGATGTTCTCAGATCGCTTAGACGACCTGAGACGATACCGTTTTTGCCAGCTGCTACAAAGAGGTCCTTTGAGTTGGCTATTGTGAATAATTTAATGGAGCCTTTTGGCAGATCGTCGTATTTTTCGACTAGAGGCAACCCGGTATCAGAACCGATGATTTTGAACATCCAGTCCTGGAATTAATCAGTTAGCAGGGGCGAGATTGAGCTGAATAGGGTGATTGGTACTTACCTCAGTCGGTTGGCTTTCTAGTTCACCCATTGCTGATATTTCGTATCGAGAAGGATATACTTAACAACAACGCGTTATTTTTCTTTTTTGCTTTTCGATTTTATATACAGGCAGTTCGCACTTTCTTCGCTGATTCTGTGTTTTGTTTCAGAACTTTTTACTCAATATAGCTATTGCCAAATAAATACGACTTCTTGATATGAGAACAATTGAACCGATTAATATTTTACTCTTCTTGCATGTACGCAGAATATCAATTACAACGAATACCACCGACGACGACGACGATGGAAATAATTTTGCAAACCTCCCAGCTGACAGAAAATCTAAAGATTGGTGCGGCTGCGACAGCATATATTTTTGACTAAATAAAAAAAAAAAAAAAAAATGTGAATGACTCTTCTCCAACATCACTAAATATCAAAATTAGAGAATGGCTTCTTTCGATCTGAAAACTCTGGTTCGTCCAAACATTCTTGCACTCGAGCCGTATAGATGTGCTAGAGAGTATGTATACCTAGCAATACCTGCTGTGGAAAACTAATTAATTACAGTGATTACAAAGTCGGAATCTTGTTGGATGCCAATGAGCTGACTCATGGTCCAGCATTGTCCGAACTCAAGGGTGAAGAAAATACCCAAGAGCTCAATAGATATCCAGATCCTCACCAAAGACAGGTCAAGGAACTCGCCTGTAAATTCAGAAACTCACAGCAGCAATCTGCCTCCTCTTCGGATTCGTCTAGCTTAACTCCCCTGGCTCCAGAGAACATGTTCCTGGGTGTAGGATCCGATGAGGCCATAGACGCAATCATGCGAGTGCTATGTGTCCCAGGAAAAGATAAGCTATTGACCTGCCCACCAACCTACGGCATGTACTCTGTCTCTGCTCAGATCAATGATGTGGAAGTAGTCCCTGTGAATATGGAGTTCTCCAAGGGCAACTTCCGGATCCAAGAGGACAAAGTGATAGACACTTTGGCTAAAGATCCTAGCATCAAGCTCGCATATATCTGCTCGCCAGGTAACCCAACTGGCACGCTAATCAACCGCGAAAAAGTTGAAAAGCTACTGAACCACCCTACATGGAACGGCATTGTGGTTGTTGATGAGGCTTATATCGACTTCTCGCCGGAGGGCTCATCCATGGCCCCATTGGTCACAAAGTATCCAAATCTGATGGTTATGCAGACACTCTCCAAGTCGTTTGGGCTTGCTGGTGTGCGGCTCGGATTGACTTTCGCCTCGCGAGACCTGGCCCAGATCTTGAACAACATGAAGGCTCCGTACAATATCTCTACCTTGACCTCGGACGTGGCCATGAGAGCTCTCTCTGACGAGGGGATCGCAAAGATGAGATATCTTGTGCAGGAGATTGTTACTCAGCGGGAACGTTTGGTCAAAGAACTGCCTAAGATTGACGGCATTGGCGAGTTTGTGGGTGGGCAAGATGCCAATTTCTTGCTGGTCGAAGTGCTGGCCGATGGCAAGCCCTCTAGTGAACGAGCCAAGAAGGTCTATGAGTATTTGGCTCAGAACCGGCAGGTTGTGGTTCGGTACAGAGGCAACGAGCCTGGGTGTGCAGGTTGTTTGCGGATCTCTATTGGCACAGCGCAGGAGACTGATCAGCTTTTGGAGGAATTCAAGCAGGTGTTGGCCCAGGTGTAGTGGTGTTCTTTAGTGTGTCTATTGCACTTTTTTTTTGCTTTGGCTCTGGACTCTACAGTTGCTAGCTTTGGACTCTACTGTTATCACTTTTTTTTCAGCCCAGATAGATAGGGGCGCATTCCACTACTACGTACCGGCCTATTACTCTTTATTGTTACTATATATACATGAATGGAAATAGATTATTTTTGAAGCAGTTATTATTAGATATAATAAAACAAATCCTTCCCCATCGTCGTCACAACTGATCCTGATCGTTCGCCTCGCCCACACTACAAAGACTGAATCTCCCATATAGCCAACCCCGGCGCCAACGTCTTCAAGTCTCCAAAGTCCAAGCTCTCCATCGACAAATGCATCCGCGTCGACCACACCTTCGTCAACCGGTATCTCGACAGACCTGCGCTATTGCTCCTCTTCTTCCCAGAGCCTTGTACCGTTTCTAGTTTGCGTAGGTCCGGATTGGCCTGGAAAGCCGCAGACGGCGCTACCAAAAAAGCCCGCCGCAGAGACTCGGATGCGGCTGATGTCTTCGAAACCGTGTCCATGATCTCCTTCAACCAGTCCTCTCGGCACCCCATGAGATCCACCACAGTGAGAGTATCTGCCTGGGAGTAGTTTTTGGATCCAAGGTAAGAAAATATTGGCTCATAGCGCTGCTCGTCGGTCAGCCCAGCCTCCACAAGCGGGTCCAGCACATTTACTGACTCTATCGGCTTGCCAAGCAGCCAGATAGGAGGGCTATAGGTCTTCCACCACAGCACAGTACCAGCACCTTTCGACAGGTTCTGTCCTATGTAGCCCTGGGCCGGGACAACACCTCCCTGGTGTAAACTGCCCATAAGCACACCCAAGGCAATGTTGAAAACGACCCACGCAGCGAAAAACAGGCTCAGCATGCGCTTCGAAAACCGTCTCAAGTCAAAACTACAGCACAATAACGGTACAATAGGAGCCAAGAACCGAGGCTCCTGATGGGGAATAAGCGACAGAATGCACAATCCCGATATCGCTGCCTGCAGAGGCAGAGACCTGATATACCTCGTGGAAAATAGTGCAATCAGCCCGGGGCCGATCAGCTGAGGCAGGTTCACCAGTAGATGGTTCATCCTCGAGTGGAGGCCGTGCTCAGACAGATTTGCCGAGTCCAAGTTGTAGAGGATATTGTTCAATGGAGCTATAACGTACCCGTAGTGGTCTCCAGCACCACCACTTCTCCCGTAGCACCAAGTGTCAATATATATCGCCAACGCAGACATCAATGCAGCTGACCCTACAAATGTGAAAATGGTCATTGGGCTCTCCTTGAAGTGCTGAAACAGCGTCAAAGAGGGCAAGACCAGAAACGCCGGGAATGTGATCCTATTGAATACCCCAAAAACTACCAACACACCAAGGAGCCCAGTATCAAAGTGCCGGGCCAGGAGATTAGACCGAGCCAGTCTAAACTCCTGCATAATAACTAAACACCACAATAGCAAAACTGTCTCTACAGAATTAGACAGTGTGTGGGACTGGAACGTCCACGTGACATAGGACGTTGCCACAAAAACCATGCTTTGGATCCTGTCCTGCTTGGAAGTGGACAATCGGTCAATCGCCATGTCGCTTAACACCCACGTACCCACTGCAAAAGATGTCCTTAGAATGTAGTACAAGGTCATGGGCTTGACAGCGCCCTCGCCGTCTCCAAAGACAGCCTCGGCGAACGACATGGGGATTCCGTACAAAGCACCAATAGAGACAAAGCTTCTTGCTGGATGTTCTGATGTGAATTCCCAAGACTTCTTGGTGGCCCAGCCGAAGATAGTGTCCGCTAGGGCCTCTGGTCCTTGGAAATGTTCGTCTGGATGGATGTATGACGGAGATATCGAGAACCACGTACGTAAAAGGATTGTGACAAAAAACACGCCTCTCCAGCGACGCGAACTGCTGAACATCTCATCCGCCTTCTTGAGACCGGACATGGTAGTCAGAATTAATATCAAATATCAAAAGGGCTAGTGTAGTGAGCTGGTAAATTAAAATAGAGTGTTGAATTGGTATTTAAGGTGGTTAGAAATGAAACAGGGGTGGTAGGAAAGTGGAACAAGCTCGCTTCGCGACCTATGGTAAGATGCATCGGACATCGGGCCGGAAAAAAATTGCCAAAAACTGGAGAAGTACGTGTATAGGGGGAAATTGTGGAACAGTGCTAGAACACTTGGGCTTATTTTTTTATTTTTTTTTTTTTTTTTTTTTTTTACTAGTCTGGTGAAGAGCAAAAATATGAAGCTCTTTTTACAAATGATACCTGTGTCTCCCACGTGGACATGTCTGGTTTCTTACTAGAGGGGTTTTGGGCCGTTTAAACCCAACTGCTGATAAGAAGTTCGGGCTAAAACAATGAGGTGCAGTATTCATTTGGACGTATCAGAATTACATATAAGACCATCTTCAGCCTCCTCTCTCTGGAATGACTCCAAAAAGACTCTTTCAACAACTCGCTTTCTTTTCATAATACTGTCATGGCTGAGTTCAAACCTTGAACTGTTGCACTCACACACCAACCACTACAGATACCGCATCTGAGCCGCACATATGTCTTAATGATGATCAACATAAGCGCTCCTACAGACACAAATACCAAAGTTTGGGAAAGACGTCTATCATAACAACTAGAACTTTCTATTTACTCTCGCTAGCGTGAAAAGAATAGGGAACTGAGCACCCATCTTATCTAGTGCACTTAGAATGACATCTTCCACAATCCTCTCAGTGCTGTGCCAGAGAAGTCTCTGGCCCACCACCCCCTATAACATTGGAAAATTTAAACCTATGTAGTCTCATCGTGAACTTTCAAGTAGTATTCCACCCACTCAATAAGGCGATCTAGCTCGGTTGTAATTGGTCGAAGAGTCGGCAGTATGTTATTCAGCATGTGCGCAATGTCGAGACCAGTAACATCCGACTTGATTTGAATCGAGTTCAATGTGTCCAATAATGGCCCTAGACCACTAATTTTGGTTCGCACAGTATCCAGCGTTTCGTAAGTGAGCGTGAAAATCTGTCTCGTCAAGACAACTCGCGCTTGCTGGGCCTCAGAAACCAGTGTTGCGGTGTCAGTTATTTCCTCTTGCATCACACGAGCAAAATACATATACGCGCCAGAGTTTGACATAACCACAGCTTGGATGCCAACTCGTAGAACATAATACTTTAAGGTCTCTTTCCCATCGCCTTGCGGATTGACATACTCAATTTTGTACAATAGGAGTGCAAAGTTGTTTGCCAAATCGATCTCAGATACGAACCCGGCGTCATTCGATAACAAATCAAAGAAGCCCAATAGTGCTACCAGTTCTGGAACACCTGGGAAAGGAAGATGGCTCTGTCCCAGTTTTACTAGATCAGTGTATATTTTCAAGGCATCCTCTTTCACTTCCGCAATATTGGATTTACCCATCAAAACAGTCTTTATCAGTTCAATAGCTCCCTTTGGTCGATGTATTAAAATATCAATCTCTTCACGCATCGACAGCGCCTTGAATCGGCTTTTGGCAAATTCAGATGCATCTAACAAGTCTTGTGCCTTGTTCCTATTAATCAACCGCTCAGCCTTGATCACAAATGGTTCAATTGCATAAAACCTATCCATATCAGAAGTGGCAGTTCCGTTTGCCAGAGTATTCAAAGCCTCAAACACCTCAGGCAACCCTGAGATTTTGTTTTGAAGACTCTCTAATGTCTCTGTAGTCCAACTTTCAATGGCTTCAATTAAGCTACTCGAAATTACCCTTGCATCTGCTGCAACCTGAGAGTTATCTTGTGGCTGCCGCATAAAGATACCATTCAAGATAGCTAGGAAAAAGTCTACTGCATCGTTGGGTTCTGCCAGTTTGAGACCAATTTTTTGTTTTATCCAGTCAACCTCTAGCTGGCTTTCAAAGTATTCAAATGCATCATTCATGTTGTAATGGGCATCGGAAATTATAGTGATAGGCTCTTTATATGCCAATGCCGCATTGCCAATATCGGTTGGAGTTCGATACGCCCCATTCATAACACCCTTCAGCACATCAATCAAAGGCTTCAATCCAAGAATACGCTGTTCAATTGAGTCCAATGGCTCGGTAGTTAGACTGGAAATCGCAGAAATAAGATTTTTGTGCGCCGTCGTGGCAATTGACTTGATCGTTGCAATATTCGATATGGTTCCAGTCAAAACTGATTCAAGGAGCGAAATTGGACCTCCTGCAAGGTTAACGGCGGAAATGATTTCGCGGTCTGCATTGGCCTCCGAGTGACGTCTATGATACCCATCTATGGAGTTTGTCAGTTGGCCAACTTCATTATCGAGGACAGTGATATAATCAAAGTTACTCTCGACCTGCTTGACAAATAAGTCGACACTATTAATCGACCCATCGCTAGTCTTCTCCAACACAGATATAAGCTGAGTCAAACCAGGTATATTTGCTTTTAGCTCTTCTATAGTGTGTGGGAATGTCGTTAGGAAAGAGGTCAACCCTTGCAAATTCTCATTGGCTGCTGCTTTGATTTCGGCCCAGGTTTTGTATGTATCCTCGTTTATTACTTTAATAAAATAAGAAAAGATTGTAGAAGTGGCTTCAACAGCGATTGCCTCTCGGATTGCGCTATAGCTAGTGTCCACTGCTGCCAACGCTTCATCGAGACCTTTAATCCTGTTGATTACATTCGCCAACCTTTCGTAATCTGCTTCAATTGCGGTCACTAATTTGTCAACACTGTTGATAGCGCCAGTGCTCATTCTCTTCAATATATTTATCAATGCATCCAGACCTACCAAATCATTTAGATCTTTGTCTTTGGTAAGGACGGATAAAGAGTCATAGAAATTTTTCGAATACAATTTGATTTCGGCTGGACTTGTAGTTAAACCCTCGAGTATGTCAATGAATAGATCTACGGGGCCGCCGATCTTGTTTATTTGTTGATACACTTGTAGCCAAAAGTCATCGACTGGACGTTTTTCAAGCTCCACGGGTAATTCAGCAAGATTACTGAGGGCTAACTCAGGTGTGCAATTTTGCAATTGATCTGGAGAAGGCTTACGGGTGGGGTAGTTTGGCAGAATTACTTCAAGTTTGCTTCTGGTAGATCGAAATTTGGGCCTTGTAGAAGTTGATACTGGTGGTGGTGGCAGATATTGCAGCCTATTGGCAGCTGTGATAGCGTTAATCCTGTCACATGGAAGCTTTGATTCATTGATGATATTGGTGTTAGACCTTGGCTGATGATCGTTTGCCAGCTGGACCTGTTTTTTATTTTTTTCCCGGGGAATAGTGTTGCTTGTAGATCCTGTTGGTAAAGCCTTAAGTGCATCAAAGGAATTTCCTGCAGTTGCAACTACTTGCCTAACCGCATTAGAGAATGTTTCCCGGTCAGAATATCGATTCTGCTCAAGATTGGATAGTAACCCAAAAATGCTTCTAGCAGAGGGTACTAGCTCGTTCAACCTGGAAACTGACATGAATGCGTTCTCTAGACTAGTTGAAATCGCGTTTTCAATATTTCCAGCTGCAGATATAGACACAGAGCCAAATGTAATAGAGCCACTGAGCAGTGCATTGATCAGCTGCACTAATCCTCCAGGCAGGCTAAGAATTTGATTGAAATAGGCAATATATTGGGAAACAGGTACTGTTACTGTTGTGGTTGGTTGAGCTGTACTGGAAACCCCAGCGACAAGGCTGTTGTGAGGGGGATAGGGATTTAAGTATGCATCTAATTGTTACATAATAAATATTGTTAGCTTCATTCTAGTGTTTAAAGGATATTTCAGTAATACCGTTAGATACTGGAGTTTCATTGATAATATATGGCAGTTGAGATTGTGATCTGGTATGAAAGTTCGACATGGTACAAGCTATAGAGCTGGCGCTTATCAAGTAGGTAAGAGTGTGGAATGGAAGACTAACAGGAAGTGAGAAGGCTCAACAAATTAGAATGAATAAATTAGTCGAGAGTATTTAGCTTCTATCAATTGGGTAATAGAAGTAGAAGGAAATAAAACGAGATTATGCAGCTACAGTTGTACCTGAAGTACTGAATGCAAGGAAAAAAAGAATAAAATGTGAATGTTGTTTTTTATTCTCCTGAAGAGAAATATATGAATCCCGTCAAACTGTGTCAGATAATAATTGGGACGAGTCAATGCATATATAAGGTTCAAGTTGGTTGAAAGTACTAGTCTCTGTGCAAAAGTTTAATACAGGTTATAAAGATCAAGGGTATTACTTATGCTACTTTTCTCAGTGTTAAAGTACCTATTTATTATCAAAGCTGCCCATACATACATATTCCCAATTTTCACACACATGCATCTTATATTGCATTTCTATGACTCAAATACAAATAACTAGATCCCCGGAAATGCCATATTATAGTAAGTGTCGGTCTGTAAACATCTAGGGTAGCCTGTTCTAGCATTTTTACCATATATCGCTCTCAACTCTAGTACTAGTCCAACGGGGATAGAAAAACCATTTCTAAGTAACTATTATGGTTATTTCTCCACTAGGATTCCTTTCTCGTGATGAATAACTGTAAACAGCTAACGGCTGTGATGGTGACGGAAATGCGGAGCTCCACAGATAAGTTCTCGTATAGTCTTGAGAATCCCTTTGATTAACGTAACTGCATAGCAGTCCTCACTTAGGTATATATATGCTCAGCCAGTCACATTATCCAATTTGCTTTTACAAAATCTTTCTGAACAGTTTTGGCTTAAAGCCGTGGCAGCCGCACATCGCCAAAGTTTACCCTAAAACTTGGTATTCCGTCCCGGAAAGTGTAGCCTAACAATTTTACCAATTTTTTTTTTTTTTTTTTTTTAAATTTTTTTTTCCGACTAACCTCACTGACCCTTGATTAAAGTGAACTGAGCCAGTACCTTGACAGTAGAAGATTTTGAGCAGTTTCATCTATCATTCTACAAGCTGGAAATTACCTGAATAGAAATTTCCAGTCAGTTAGGGCAACCATATCAACAATTTAAAACTAGGCTACCTCGGGGAAACTAGACATTTCAGCCTTTATTGAATCCTTTTTTAAGAGGTTATAGCACAAACTGGTCAATATTCTTATAATAACAACATACAATTAATATGGATATCAATGCATTACATAGGTGCTTCTCAGCTACCCTTAGTCCTGATGTCAATGAACGGCGACGTGCCGAATTGGACTTAAAAGAAGCTGAAAAAACGGCCGGATTCATTGGTGGATGTCTGGACATTGTTCTAGAACCACAAGTAGAAATTACCGTAAAGCATGCAGCTGGCTTGTACATGAAAAACAAGGTCGTCCGATACTGGAAACCTTATGAAAAGACCAGTCCACTGCGTATAAGCGAGGAAGAAAAACCAGCATTTCGTGAACGAATTGTGCCAGCATTGATCAAGGTAGATCCTAAGGTTCGACCAGCCGTAGTGACGACATTAAACGGAATTGTAGCAAAAGATTTCCCTAACACCTGGCCACAGTTTTTGGATATCACTCTGGAGCTGTTCCAAAGCAATGACTTGGAGGCAATCAGTACCGGTTTGACATGCTTATTGGAGATTACAAGATTCTATAGATGGACCAGTGGAGAGCTCCGTCAAGGTTTGGACAGAGTTATTGAGGCAGCTTTCCCAGGGGTATTGAACATTGGTAACCAGCTGGTCAACGAAACCTCAAACAGCGCGGGTTCAATGCTACGAGACATTGTTAAGATTTATAAAATGGCATCTTATGTATGTGTGACAAAAAAAGCGAGAACGGAGAGAAAACTAACTATTACTACTTATTATTAGCATATTCTACCAGTCAAATTGCGAGAAAGAGACTCGGTTGTTGGATGGGGAAGTTTGTTCCTACAGATCATCAAGAAACCACTACCGCAAGAGGTGATGGACTTGGACGAAGACGAACGAGAGAAGGCCTCCTGGATTAAGTGTAAAAAGTGGGCCTACGGTAATTTATACAGACTTTTGTACCGTTATGCTCAACTCGACTACCTCAAGGATCCAAGTAACGAGTATTACCAGTTTGCAACCATGTATGTCAATAACTTTGTTCCAGAGATTTTGAATACATTCTTTGAACAAATGACACAATGGGTTGGCAAAGAGATCTGGATTGGCAACGCTTGCTTGTATAACATGCTCAGCTTCTTTGACCGATGTGTGCCAGCAAAGTCTACTTGGGATATGATTAGACCCCATGTCGACACTATGATATCTCATGTAATCTTCCCGCTTCTGTGCCCAACTGATACTGACTTGGAGATGTTTGAGGATGACCCAGAGGAATACATTCGTCGACGAATCGACTTCCTCGAAGAAAGTCCAACTCCAGATACAGCGGCGACCAACTTCTTGTTAACGCTTGTACGAAAACGACGACAGGCTTCTTTCACTTCAATGCTACAATTTATCCAAACTGTGTTGGACCGGCAATTGCAGGACCAAGAAAATTTGGATCTATGTCGAGAAAAGGAAGGTGCTTTGCGAATGATGAGCACTGTATACTTTGTGGTCACCAGCAAAAATAGTCCTATCGCCGATAAGATGGAAGGGTTCATGGCTCAATACGTGTTCCCAGATTTCCAATCAAAATATCATTTTTTGAGAGCTCGAGCATGTGAATTCTTGAACCGATATGTCCAGATTGAATTCCAAGACGTTAACAATGTCTCATATGCTTACCAATCGGTACTCAAATGTATGAATGACGAATACTTGCCAGTTCAAGTGGAGGCAGCTCTAGCGTTGCAACCAATGATTGGCCATGAGGTTGTCAAGGAGGCTCTTTCCACCAAAATTCCAGAAGTGATGCAGCATTTACTTGATCTTGGAAAGAAAGTGGATGTTGATGCCCTTTCTGGGATTATGGAGGAATTTGTAGAGGTATTTGCTGAACAACTGACACCATTTGCGGTGCAACTAGCTGAACAGATGCGGGATCAATTCATGAATATTATGAACGAATTGGTCGAGAAGCAAAATGTGCCAATCGACGAGATCGATTTCGATAACTTTGCATCTGAGGACAAGACTGTCACTGCTGCCGGTATTTTGACAACTTTGTCATCGTTATTGTTGGCATTGGACCATGCT
The DNA here is from genome assembly GCA_030564265.1 of Blastobotrys attinorum. Classification (NCBI taxonomy): domain Eukaryota; kingdom Fungi; phylum Ascomycota; class Dipodascomycetes; order Dipodascales; family Trichomonascaceae; genus Blastobotrys; species Blastobotrys attinorum. The sequence goes on from JAJLUM010000011.1 coordinate 93,732, forward strand.
CCAGAGTTGGTAGCAAAGCTGGAAGAAGTCTTGATGCCTATTTTCATATCCGTTTTACAGAATGACATGTCGGAATTCTATACAGAAGTATTTGGCCTGGTTGAGAACTGTACGTTCTGCTTGAAACGGGTTTCTCCAAACATGTGGCAGGTATTCCGACTGACCCACAAGGCGTTCGATGGCCTTGGACTCGACTACTTGGACGACATGGTGCCATGCTTCCATGAGATAATCCAATATGGTAGCGCCGAAATGGGGGCTAATCCAGAATTGGCTCATATCATGTATGATATTATTCGACAGGTGATGGAAGACCAAGAACGCCTGGGAGCCCGGGATCGAACTCTGGTGGCCTCACTGGCACAAGAAATGCTTGTTTCACTCAAGGGACAAATGGACTCCCTTGTGCCACAGTTTTTGGAACTTGCAGTCAAGCGATTGACTTCTGACGGTGACAAACTGAAAAATGTGGCATACTATATTACTCTATTGGAAATCATTGTGGCATCTTTGTACTACAATGCGCATGCTACTATCCAGTTTTTGGAGTCTAAAAACTATACTGAGCACTTTTTCGGTACTTGGTTTAGTGAAATGAACCACTTCACCCGAGTGCAGGACAAGAAACTCGCTGCATTGGGCATTATGTCAATTTTGTCGCTGCCTATGGAACAAGTTCCTACAAAGCTTCAGAGCAATTTGCCACAATTATCCAAGGGTCTTGTAAATATTATGGGATCTCTTCCCAAGGCTATTGCTGACCGGGAAGAAATGGCTAAAATGTATGGTACCGACATGTACGATTACGAAGGCGGATTCGAAGATGACTGGGCTGATGAGGATGTGGAGGATGGAGATAATGATAATAACAATAATGATGATGATGCAGAGGGTGATGCTAATGTAGAAGGTTCTGCCGCTAATGACTATCTAGAGTTTTTGAAAAACTCTGCTGCTAATATCGAGAGCGGTGCTGGGTTTGGACTCTATGATGATGATGACGAGGAGTTGGAGGAAGAACCTTTGGTCGAGTCACCACTGGATACCATCAACACTTACATTGTGTTCAGGGATACGCTCCAGGGCATGTCCAGCAATGATCCAGAACGGTATCGATTGTTGACATCTAATTTGACCGGAGATGAGACCAACATTATTGAGAACACATTTAATTTGGCGAATGCGTCTCAATCCACGTGAGTCTGTTAGAGGGGCTGTAGTATAATGACAATAATAATAAATACAATTAACCTGAACCAAGCCCATCCTCCTGTATATGGATGGTATATCTATGTAGCTCGGAGCACGGTAAACATAAATACAAGAAACTAGAGATCTGCTAACGGTAGTTTCTAAATTAGGTTGTCACTCGTAACAAGATAACATAACGTGAGCAGGCCCATTTGCACTAAACGATTGTTCGCCCCTCAACAACATGGGAGATAATCTTGTAAAAGTGCTTTTTGACACTCAATAGTAGTTCACCGAATGGATCCTCGTTGGCATTCGCGAATAGACTGCTGATACAAATATTCTACTGCCACCAAATTGGCACTCATCTGCGTGACTTGATGATCTCCTGCCACAGACAAATGAAGATATACGACTGTTCGGTGCGCTTAGCACTATGGCGCTAGTATAGAGTGTCTATAGACTCATCTGCGCTTAGCGCATGACGACGATCCACTTGCTCGGTGCCTCCAGAAGATATATCCAGCGCGCTTTCGAAAAAAACGTTCCTTTGGCCCATCTCTGACAGCATGACAAGCCATTATCAATCTGATAATATATCAAAAATTTTCAGTTACAGCTTGCGCCTTGAAACCTACTGCTGCTTTAGCCCTGCTGACTGTTCAGCCGCGACCTCGACTTTGCAAACAACAGTTCCTGCTCTCGTTGAAGATCCTCCTCACTTCGCCCAGACTGCTCTAGCTTGCCAACCTTTCTATCCCGTACACGCTGGGATTCCTTGTGTTCTGAAATGACATTTTGAATTGGCTCAATGTATTCCTGGAACCCCAATTCGTCCAGAGCCTTGATTACATGCTCCGACGCGATAGTTTTCTTTGATTCCTTCTCCGCAATATCGTTGGACTGGGTCGAAAGAATCATAATAAACTCAATGCAACATTCAATTAGCACATCCCTTGTGTCACGTGAAAATACCAGGTCTGAAGGTACAATTTCTGAGATAATTTTCTGTACTGTCGCCTTGGGCAGACTGAGATCCTCTGATGCGTCTCGGTCAGCCATTACTGATTACTGCAATATATAAAGTTTTGTTTATCCACTTGGTTCGCGTAGTATGCGCTTGGAAGTCTCAAATGGAACGGGGGAAAGAGGCACTTTTTATACTTTTTCGTGATTTTTAGTGCTTGATTGGGAGAATGCGCACGCTCCAGCGCGGTATAACAGACGACTTGTTGCTACTGTGCAAGATCAGTGCATGCGCGCTAAGAAAAAAAAAAAAAAAAAAAAATTCCGAGCCCAAGTCGAGCGGCTTAAAATTTTTTTTTTTGGTGATCAAATAAAAATTTCACACTCACTTTCTCCCTTCTCATCCACCAGAAACATCCCCCCAATCATGGAATCAGTACCACTTATTGCATCAGCATTCGATCCATCTGGGCAGCTATTTACCTCAGCTGTTCCATCTCTGGATCTACATAAAGTACAAATCCATTCAGTCTCCTCAGAAGCTGCAAACACCCTCCAAGCAGAGATCACCTTGGATAAAGGTGTAGCAGTCCAGTCTCTATCCTGGGCTACCTGCTCTTCCTCCAGCAAGAGTAAGCAGCAGCGGAAAAAGAGAAAAAGATCTGGTGAAGATTCCGGAAATAGTTTAGACGAGGATCTTGTTGTTGCCATTGGTACTAACAAGGGATCGGTGATTTTATTTTCGCCGTTCCAATCATCAATTGTATCGACCCTCAACGGTGCCCATTCCGTACCTATCACAAGTGTCAGCGGCCTCACTTCTTTCAGTGCTCTTTCCTCGCATACAGTTGATAACTCTCTGTTGTGGTCCTGTGACAATAGTGGGGCCATTGCTAAATGGAATCTCACAAATCGATCCCAGTCTGGGAAGAGCTTTGTGACCTCGGAACAAGACGTTCGTCTTGTTCAACCTATACCAAGCAGTAATGAATCATACCCTAGTCATTTACTGGTAGCATCCACATCTATCTTTTTGATTGATCCATCAAAACCATCTAACATTCTGGCTAGTTACCCAGGATTTGTCCACCCAGTGAGCTCCATTGTACTCCAATCACCATCTGCGTCAAACACTGATATCTTTTTGGCATCTTCAAAAAGCGAGAGAAATGTTAATGTGAACTCGCTGTCCCAGGGGAAGACCATTGGTGTGCTCACTGCGCAGTCCGACGTCCAGTCTGTAACTTTGAACGAGGATGATTCTGCATGTGCTGTTGTGACTGACGAGGGTATTGTAGAGTTATTCTTGAATCCTCTCGAGGCCAAGAAAAGTAGCGGTTCAAGCAGCAGCCGAAGAAAATCTGCTGGTGGTGCGGCAGCTCTGAAATCAGTGGCCCAATTTAAGGTCTCCAGGCCCCAAAAGAAGGCTAGTGTCCAGATCCAGAGCGTTCGGTTCCACGAGGACCAGCTGACAATCTCGTGGCTGGAAAATGCAACTGTCCCAGTTTTTGAACAGCTGCAATGGAAAGATGTAACTGGTGAACACGAAATTGTGCGAGCCCGCAAAACTGTTACTACCTCTGACAGGCTAGTCAATGGTGTGGACCCAGCTGCTCCTACCACTTACAATGAAGGACAGTCGGTCGTAACCAGTGGCAAGGACATGGCAAATCTAGACAGTGATAATAGTGATAATGAAGGGTACGGCAACCCAGATGAAGACAATGAAGAAGATGACGAGGAAGAAAGCTCTCTAGCTGAAAGATTATATGCTCTTGATGTGGAGAAGAAGAGAAACGGAGCCAGTGCTTCGTCGAAACAAGCAAATGGCAACCTCGGTAACTTGGATATGAGCACGCCAGGTACTTTTACAACTCTTTTGAGTCAGGCATTAAAGACGAATGATCACTCTCTGCTGGAAACATGTTTGTCCAATCGGGAGGAAAACATCATCAAGTTGTCGATCCAGCGATTGGATTCGCATCTAGCAGTCAAGCTGATAGAACGTGTCGCAGAGAAAATCTCTCGGGCTCCTCATCAGGCCGGTAATCTGAATATCTGGATTAAGTGGGTGATGATCGCTCACGGTGGTTATTTGGTCTCTCTCCCAAACCTGTTAAAAACACTATCATCATTGCATTCTACATTATCAGATCGAGTATCCACTTTGCCCCGTTTGTTGGCTCTGCAGGGTAGATTGGAGATGCTAAGTTCTCAGATGGAGCTGAGGCGGGATCTGGCTCGAAAGACCGATCAGGACGATGACCTTGACGATGAGGCCGATGAGACTGAGGTGACCTATGTGGAAGACGGTGCGTACATTGCCAATGGCGAAGAGGAATCTGACTCTGAGGATGATGAATCTGACGATGAAGAGGAGGAAGACTCGGATGCTGGTAACGAAATGATTGATGATGAGGCTGAAGAGGATGATTTTGAAGGGCTGAGTGATATGGAAGTTGACGGTCAGGCAATTGATGATGACGACGACGAGGATAGTGAAGAAGAGGAGCAAGTGGAAACTCCTAAACGGAAACCTAATGGAAAACGCAAATAGACTGTAATATATGACTGAATATAAATAACTTTATCGCGCGATTAGTGGGCCTAATCCCATCTTCGTGATTTCGCAACGTGCTGTTCCTGGATCACAACGAGGTATATTCGTTTTTACAGTAGAACGATTGGCAAACAGATGTGCATTGTATGAATTGAAGCTAAGTGAATGCATTATATTTTCGTGCACGAACTGGCTACATATAATCTGCACAAGCCTAGTAGCGCACAGTATTAAATGATCCACGGTATGAGCCGCACATTGACTCAGAAAAAAAAATTTTTTTGGTGCCTTTATCCGCAACGTCGCCGGCCCCGATATAAAGATACAATAAGGCTCAAAAATTTTTTCTTTCTTCTTTTTTTTTTTTTTTCTTTTCTTGGAATATATCTCTGGGATATTCCCCTTATTGGAATTAAGTACTATAGAAATGGTTGAAAAGACTTACATCTCCTACAACAACGTCCACAAGCTTTGTCAAGAAGCTGCTAGCGTCATCAAAGATTTTAACCCAAACCTTATGGTCGCTATTGGAGGCGGCGGGTTCATTCCTGCCCGTATCCTGCGGACCTTTATCAAGGAACCAGGTGCTAAGAACATCCCAATTCAAGCAATTGGCTTGTCGCTTTACGAGGATATGGGAACTGGTGATGTTGAAGAAAAGCCAGGTACCAACGTGATCCGAACTCAATGGTTGGATTTCTCTTCCTTGTCAGAACACTCTGGTGACTTGATTGGTAAAAACATTTTGATTGTTGACGAAGTCGACGATACCCGAACTACCCTTCATTATGCTGTTTCTGAGCTCCAGAAGGATGTCGAAAAGCAGGCTGCCAAGTTGGGCCGATCTCACGAAGAGACCAAGTTCTTTGTATTTGTTTTGCACAACAAGGACAAGCCAAAACGTGCTGAGTTGCCAAAAGACATGATGGAAGAAGGTCGATATTTGGCTGCTCGAACTCTGCCAGATGTCTGGATTGCTTACCCATGGGAGGCTATGGACATTGAAGAGCAAACTGAGAATGCCATTAAGCAGGGCAATAACTAAGGGGCTAGGCGATTTGTTGTATTAATAATTCAATATATATGAATATATTATCATGTTTTTCTTTTTCTCTTTTGAGATTACTTCTATTTCTAGATCGCCTGCTAGAATGGTGATCATCCTCATAATATGTATTTTTTTTACACTATAAATTACCCGCAGAGGCCAATTTATCAACCAGCTCCTCGACCTGCTGTTTGTAGGCTGCCTTGATATCTTCAACATCAGCCCTCAATTCACTAACTAGCTCAGACTTCTCACCGAGTGCCTCGAGTGTGGTCTGCTCACGGGCTTCTAACGTTGCAAGTCGCTCTTTCAAATCAGTCACTTGATCCTTATATTGAGTCAACTCTTCCTGCTCTCTCATCAACTCCGCAACTTGTGCACATGCATCATCCTTCTTCTTGGTCATACGTTCTAAATCCTGCATCGTGCCCGTGAGCTGCGACTCTAATCTTCGAATTGTTGAGTTCATTCTGCCTACAAACTGTATGCTTGGGCCGGCAGTTGCAACACTTGCACTAGCAGTGAGCTCACTGCCAGCATCCTCTGGATTGGGAGTTGCATCAGGAGCATCCTGAGGCCCCAGAGACCCGCTTCTGGAATGAGATTTCCTAAAAGCCTCTTCAAAATCCTCATCTGATATCTGATCCAGAGCCTGTGGGGTCTGAAAGTGCGAGCCAATGTTAGATGGGGTACGGAGCCCTGAAACAGATCTGCGGCTTTCAGACGCGGCTCCCGGCGGAGAAAACGGCCTGAGAAAGCTACTATTGTCTGACAGAGGTGGAGGTGGTGGAACTCCAATTCCGAAGGCATCGAGACCGGAGATAGATGGCTGTTTGGAGCTTCTCGAATTAACTGGAGAGGCAGAGGCAGCATTATGCGTCGATTCGAGAAGAGCAATCTTTTCCGATGAATCATGCAGCTCGGTCTCCAGCTCCTTGATTCGAGAACGCAGCTTTTGCTGCTCTTCCTGAGATTTATATTGTTGCTCTTCGTGAGTTTGTTGAGCTCGAGTCTTCTCCTCTCTTGCAGTATCAATTTCGGACTTCAGCTCGGCAACTTGTGTCTTGAGCCGGCCCATATCTGACTCTAGCTCTTGCAATTGATCAGTGAGCTGCTCGTTCTGCTCCGTGCTCTCACGATGGGTATCACTCAGGCTCTTGAACTTTCTCCGAGAGTAGGATTCCTTATTTTTTGCATCTTCGGCTTCTTTCTCAAGAGCAGAGATCTTTCCCAGCAGGTTGGACTCAATGCCATGCCAGTTCTCGGTTGCGATAGAGTGTTGTGATTGGAGAACCTCAATCTGACGTATCAGATTAGCATGATTATCGCCACTAATGGCACCACCACCAACGCTACCGCTAGTGACTTCTTCACTTTGAGATCTGTAGTATTCTACTTTATTCTCCAGAGTCCTGACTTCTTCACTCAAATCCCGCTGAGCCTTGCTGTTGTTCCGCTGTTCAGACTCTAACTGCAGCTTCAATTGTGATATTTCACTCTCATGCCGCTCTTTACTGACGTCATTCTCTACCGAGAGCTTGCTTAACTGCTTCTGGAGATCGTCAGCCTTAGCATTAGCCTCAGAGAGTGCGGCATTTTGGGTCTCGATGATTCCCGCGTCGTATTTCGATTTGAGTTCTTCCAATTCTTTCTCCAAAATAGCCACTTTCTCCTTGAGTTGATTTCTTTCTTTACGAATAGCCTCGTTTTCGTTTTCACTCTTTGAAAGACCCTTAATCGTGTCGGTTTGCCTATTCAGCTTTTCTTTCGTGCTCGTTAGTTCTTTTTCTGCTTTCTCTTTCGCCTTTAATGCGTTTTCCATCTGTTTTTTGGACTCCTGGTCCTGAGAGCGTAATTTCTTGATAGTAGTCATCTGCTTAAGCTCTTTCTTCGAAAGCATCTGACCTTCCTCAAATAATAATGCAATTTGTTCGTCTTTCTCGCTGAGTTTCTTTTCTAAACCTGACTTCCCCATTTTCCCGGCTTTAGCCCGCTCAGCTTCCTGGACAGAGAGATATTTGAGCTTGCTTTCTAGCGAGTCTATTTTTTCCAGCGTTTGATGGTTGAGCTCAGCATACCGTACCTGCTGGGTCTGCATGTTCTTGACAAGCTCGGAGAAAGACGTTAAAATAGTCTCTCGCCCGTCTTGAAAGTCCAGTAGCTTTACCAGCTCGAATAGATTTTGAGTCATGGTGAGTGGTGTCTGTAGATCGGGTATCTCTACTGGCTCTGTGCTTTTGATCGTCTGAAAGTTTATCGGAGTAGACAATTCTTTTTTGGATGCTGATGCTGGTTGTTGACTATCCTCTGCTGTCGAGGCACTACTATCCCCATCGTTCCTGGCAGCATTACCCTCAACCTCCTGACTTTTGCGCTGGGAATCTTCTAAATCTGGTGTTTTCTTCCCTACAGCCATTGCCAGTCGTTCTTGCATAGACATTCTGGCCGCTTTGCCCTCTGGTGCTGGTAAGGGTGACTGTGACTGAGGCGACGGTTTTGACGGTGATTGGTTCGTACTGTGTGAGGTTGAGTTGCTCTGGACGGAAGCATCTGTCTCCTGGAGTACTTTATCCAATGTGTTTTCCACGTTACTCAAAGCCTTCTTGAAGTAACTGGACCACTGGCCACCTCCACCTGAGCCAGGCACCGTTGCCGTTGATTTTGGAGGTTGAGGGGATGTATTTTTACGCCCACTTGAGACTTCAATTGATGATCTCTTTGATGCGCTCTCATCCTTGGATTTCTGGGAATCTGTAGAGCCATGATTTGCAAACTGTGTGGAGTTTGTCTCTGTATCATCTGCTTTTTCGGCCGGTGTCTCTGGATCATGCTCCATAATTTTTGGCTCTTCATTGCCTGATTCTGATTTCGCTTCGACGGTTTGTTTCAATGATACTTCTCCACCAGTTTTTCCCTCACTGCTCTCAATAGTTCCAGTTGCTTTAGAGTCCATCTCCGGATCTTGATCATCCTTTGCGACACTTTCTGTTGCTTTGAGTTCCTCGCTGCTCATTATTCAATTAACTGAGAATTAAAAGGTGTAGCAAACTAGATCTGCTCGCCAGATGTGTGTGATAGTCTATATAATGATCTATATATACTGATATATATTTGTACCACTACACTAACGCGGACGACTATGAGAACTCCTCTATTTGATATAGTTGTGATTTGTCTTCAGTCTAATGGCGCGACCAGTTCTCGTTTTGGTTGTTTTTTTTGTTTTTTTTTTTTAGCCACGTAGAAACGGGACGGATCCGAATGGAGTTTTTATCAGCCGCATCCTTTATATATATTTGAGTTTGTGGACACAATGTGCTCGAGCAAGAACGAATATATATAGTAAATCTGCTCTGTGACCAGTAAAGTGATTTTAGGGAACTTTATGAACAAAAAAATAAGATTGCCCAAGCTGATTCGAGATTGAGATTGAGACTATTCTTCCGCATTGGGTTTTCGTATCTTGTGAGTGGAGAGTTTCCTTTATGGCTAAAGTGAACTACCAATTCGCATGCTATTTGGCAGGTAGACCACTATACAGGGTCTTTTCTATAGCAGATGAAATTTCTCACTCTTTGAAACTAAAATAATATATTTCCTCTCTTCAAAGCACCTTCCAGCTCTCGAAACGAACTACATAGGGCCAATGATGCTAGGAGAAAGACTTGGATCCAAGAAATTCTTGCAAAAAAGCCTGTGCCAGATGAACTGTATAAAAACTGATACAACTTTTCACATCCCCTGCTTCTACCCCTTGCCATGTTTTTATTAAAAGATGCATAGAACCGTTCCTAGTAGAAAGTACGTCACCGATCATAAAGATCGATTCTCAGCTGACTGCTCAGCCCGGTCACGTGAAGCCACAATTAAACATTCGATAGAATAACCTAAAAAAGCTAGAATGCAGAGTAATAATAGGGGCAGTACAATGAAAGCCACTTTGACGTGGGCAGCTTTAATCAAATTGGTGTGCTTAGCCACCACGTCGCCTGTAGCACATATGCAGTTAGTGTGGGTCTGGTGGTGAGACAGAGGTATGCATGGTGAATAACGAAATCAGGCGCAATTGAGCTGTCGAGCCTTTATAAGTCGAAAAAATCCATTGGGCTTCGAAATGTTCTGCGTTTTTTTCTTTTCCTTTTTCATACTTTTCTATTTGTCAAATTATCAAAGCTATAATGGGTCTTGCAAGCAAATTGGCAGCTACTCAAGGAGCAGCTCCAGCTCAACAGGGCCATTACCAGGCTCCACTGCCTCCTCCTCAGCAATTCCAGTCGAATCAACAACAGAATATATATGGAAGAGCACCCCTTGCTCCTCCTTCACCATCGGGCAAACCCCCATATCCAACTCAGGGCCAATATGGTGCTCCTCAGGGGCATTATGGGGGCCCTCCTCAAGGAAACTATGGTTCGAACCCTCAGCATCAATACGGTGCTCCTCCTCCTCCTCCTCAAAACGTTGCTCCTCCACCGTATCAGCAGTACCAGCAATACCAGCAACAACCACAGCAATACGGTGCACCGAACATTCGTGGACAGTACAATGCTGCAGCTGCAGCTGCTCCTCATCCTCCTCAACCAAATCAGCAAGGACACCAAGGGCAGTATTTGCAATTGTTGCAAGCTGCAGTGCGAGAGAATGGCTTAGAACCGTTTTACCCTCCCCAGCGTTTGCAGCAGTTGGCCTCAACAATTGGCCCACAGGTACAACAGATTTCTCAACAGTGGAAGATTCCAATGGAGTTGGCTGTTGATCTAGTGAGACTTTCGCTCTATGATATTGTGATTTTTTGTGATGATTCGGGGTCCATGTCATTTGAGGAAAATGGTGAACGAATCGATGATCTCAAATTGATTCTACAACGAACCTCATTCGCAGCATCGCTTTTTGATACTAACGGTATTGAAATCCGATTTATGAATGGCCAACAAATGGGTAACAACATTCGAAATGAACAGCAAGTTGGACAACTCATGAGCCAAACAAAGTTCCACGGGCTGACTCCACTAGGCACATCATTGAGAAACAAAGTGATTGACCCAATGGTCATCGGTCCGGCACGTTCTGGACAACTACCCAAGCCCGTGCTCGTTATTACAATCACTGATGGCCATCCTGCTGGAGAAAGTAGCAGCACCATTTTCAAAGTTATCAAGGAAGCGAAGAACCAACTACGTAATACTCGATATGGACCCGGAGGTGTTGCATTTCAGTTTGCCCAAGTTGGTAACGATCTCAAGGCACGAGAGTTTCTTTCTAAGCTTGACACTGATCGAGAAGTTGGTGCTATGGTTGATTGTACGAGTAATTTCGAAGTTGAGCAGGACGAAATGGCCCGTCTGGGTGTTGAATTGACCCCTTCGACGTGGATTGTCAAGTTGTTAATGGGTGCAGTTGACAGAAGCTACGATTCGCAGGATGAGCAGCAACGTCGGTAGTGTTATTATTACAGATGACTTCTTCTTTTTATTTTCTCTAAGCTAATATTTCACTGTACCAAGCCCTTTACTTGTCTTTTTTTCTCTCTATTTTTCGTCTTTTCGCCCATTTCTTTTCTCCATTTTCAAAAACTGTTGAGCCGCACGCGTGCTTAGTGATACCCCTCCCCAATCCTTATGTCAGCGATCATCCCCGAAAAAAACTCCCACCAAATCGCCACCTTTACACAGACACACAAAACATACAACAACACTTTAGACAAGCACATACATTATTTGTCATCTAAACAAACAACGATAGTATGGAAGAACTAGGCATCTCAACCCGTGCCGCTGTGAAGCAGGCCTCAGGTGCTGCTGCGTCGATACGGTCTGGCACAACTCCAGAAGAAGCAGGATCAAAGGATTTGTACCGAGCTCTCAAAAAACTCGAACGTGAATACGAATTCATCTGTCTACAAGAAGAGTACATCAAAGACGAACAACGACATTTAAAAAGAGAATTGGTTAGAGCACAAGAAGAGGTCAAAAGAATCCAGGCTGTGCCTCTAGTAATTGGCCAATTCCTTGAACCAATCGACCAGCAGACTGGCATTGTCTCTTCAACAACAGGATCAAACTACGTTGTCAAGATTCTGTCCACACTAGATAGAGAATTGCTGAAGCCATCTTCTTCAGTGGCCTTACAGAGACATTCAAATGCCCTGGTAGACATTCTACCACCAGAAGCAGATTCCAGCATCACAATGCTCGACCAGAATGAGCGACCAGATGTGTCATACGCAGATGTTGGTGGGCTGGATATGCAGAAACAAGAAATTCGAGAAGCGGTCGAGCTGCCTCTAACCCAGTTTGAGCTTTATAAACAGATTGGTATCGATCCTCCACGTGGTGTGCTGCTGTATGGTCCCCCGGGTACAGGAAAGACCATGTTGGTAAAGGCTGTAGCGAATAACACTACTGCTGCATTCATTCGAGTGGTTGCTTCAGAGTTTGTTCAAAAATACCTTGGTGAAGGTTCTCGAATGGTGCGAGATGTGTTTCGATTGGCGCGGGAGAACTCTCCGGCTATTATTTTTATTGACGAGATTGATGCTATTGCTACCAAGCGGTTTGATGCCCAAACCGGTGCAGATCGTGAAGTTCAGCGAATCTTGCTGGAAATGCTAAATCAAATGGACGGTTTCGACCAAACCTCTAATGTCAAGGTGATCATGGCAACTAATCGAGCAGACACTCTTGATCCGGCATTGATGCGTCCTGGGCGATTGGATAGAAAGATTGAATTCCCATCATTGCGAGATCGTCGAGAACGACGGTTGATTTTCACAACCATTGCATCTAAAATGTCTCTTGCCCCTGAAGTGGATCTAGACTCGTTGATTGTTCGAAATGATCCTCTGTCTGGTGCGATTATTGCTGCCATTATGCAAGAAGCTGGTCTGCGGGCTGTTCGAAAGAACCGATATGTCATTCTTCAGTCCGATCTCGAGGAAGCTTATAGCAGCCAAGTCAAGATTGGAACTGATAAGGACAAGTTTGAGTTCTACAAGTAATCCATAGTGTGTGTGTCTATCTATTATGAGTTATAGTGTATATATCCAAGTGTGGAAATATGTTTATACATAACGAAATAAAATTGATAACAGTAGTAATTATATCTTTGTGAAATGTAAGCTCGCCATAATCTATGTAGTTCAAATTACTCGATTCGGAGAAGCAAAACCAGCAGTACAATATAGCTGGCCATGGTTATACTAGTTAGAATCAACACGGTGTTACCGCTTGTCTCGAATAGCGAGTTATTATCCGGATGCAGCATTACGGGCTGGGCCTTTGACCTTCGATAAAGGGCTAATGCAATGACCAGGATGCCGTATACTGTGAAAAGAGTTCCTATAGGAATAAACTCTTTACTGAAGATTTTGAGAATGACCAATGCTTTGTCAAGGGTGGTTAGCTGATATGTGTTATTGTGACCCTTAGTCTTCGTAAATGGACTCGAAATGATTAACCCCGGGTCCATGCGAATGCTCCTCGAAAGAGTTGTACTTACCAAATGATAACTGACCGAGAGCAGTTCGAGTGTAGGCCCCTTCAAAAGTTCTTTGCGTAGCTGTAGAGTTCATAGAAATTTTGATTAGTACCGTATATGTCCTCAGACCTTAATGTTCGGGCGATTTCATACCTCTATATTTACAATTAGTAGGAACTAACACTAGGGGGGCCGTAGCAGATCATACCTTATGTCCAGCCTTCCATCTCTCGTGAGCTCGAGATATTCACGCGTACTGGGTCTACGTGTCCTTGTTCGTCTTCTCTGAATTGGAGGCATTTTTGTCTCTAGGGACAAATGGTGATGTAAAGTGTTGAAAGGTCGGAAAGAGAACGGTGGGGAAGACATCTCGGACGACTAAGAAATCCCCATACTGGGGAATCTCCAGACCACGCATAACAGTTAAAAATGCAATACACTAGTGAGAAACAAATAACTATGTATATATGTACAGATGTAGAGACAAAAAGTTTGTGACCTCTGGATACGGTATTTATCCACAATCAGTAAATAAGACGTCGTTCTAAACACCAATCCACATCTAAGATCTTATCCTAATATTCAAAACAAGTCTAGAATCCTGTCTTAATACCAAAACAATGTCCAAGTTCCTGTAGTTATACAAAACCACGTCTAAGACCCCGTTCTAAATGCCAAAGTAACCAACGCTCCTAATAATGCACCAGCAATAGCTGTGGAAAACAGCTCTTTTGGACTCGTTATTATGGTAGTAGACTGCTCAATGCCAGTAGCCACCCGGGATGGAAACGACCTCAAACTCAGCTCTCCACCAGTGCTCGTAGCACCAGAAGCAATAGTAATATTATTCTTCGAAGTCAGTTCTCTAGACCGCTCTATCTCATTCTCTAAATCCTCCAACATTCCCTGTTCCTCCATGCGACTCTTTTCAAGAGCATCTTTCACTTTCTCTTCGAAAGAACCTACTAGTCGGCGCCGCTTCCACGGTTCAAGCCCCAACTGGACCACTATAAACAGTAATATATTGAAACCCATCAACCCCCAGGTTCCATAAGTCGATGCTCTTCGGATTTTATCACTCCATATCTGCTCCTCGTGGTATCTCTCGCTAATCAACTTGGCAATTTCGGCCCGTATATCCTCGAACTCCTTATCTTTACTGTTTAATCGAGCCTCAGCCTCCTGCTCAGCCATTTGGTTCGCATGATCATTACGGTACAAATCAGTGAATCTCTGGAGATCCTCTGGGGTCCAGTTTTGCTTTCTTTGCAGTAGCTCATTAACCTCCTTTTGGGAATTGGATCTCCGGTTAATGGCATCGCTGTAGGCTTCTTTAGCCTGGCGGACTTCTAATCTACACTGCTTAATTTCTTCCTCTTTCGACTCTATGGACTTCTTGATATTCTCTATAGAAGAGTACCCCGTGAAATCGTTCAATGTTTGCCCTGCCGTAAAGATATAATTCTGTATCCGATCCATTTTGGTGGTGAGCCACTTTGACATATCTGATCTTCTTGATTCCCCTTCTGAGGGCAGTTGATCTGACTTGCGGCTCATATTCCTTGCAGTGTTCCCCCTTGTACAGCATTGCCTCAAAACTAGAGGAGCTCTGAAAGATGCTCTGAGAGGGACTCTCGATAAACTTATCGTCATGGTCTTTGGAGATAAATGGTGTTCGGAATGGAATGAAGGCACCGGGTCCGTCCCACATCCGATATTTTTCAATACATTTTAGCACCGACCGGCACTTTCTGACAACCACGCTATGGAAGGATTCACATTAGCGACTGATGCCAAGTCAGGCAAGAAGAAATCACGGCTAAATCTTCGTGATGACGAATCAGAGTCTGAGGATGAATCTAATTTCGGGAAAAATGTTAAGGTCTCAGGCTTCAGCAGCAAAGAAGGAGCTATCCATGCTGATGGTGAAACGAAAAAGCCATCAAAGAAAGAATATATAATCAAACCACAATCCAATCAGGACTGGCAAGAGGCTGCACGGAAACGAATCTATGTTCCAGAAACACATGATCAGGACATAAAAATCCCAGAGAACGATAGCGATCTGAAATACGGCCTGAATAAGGCTAAACCTAGCGAGGAAGAGCAACTTCAAAAAGCTGAACACGAAGATGATGACGAAGGAGATGAGGAAGAGGAGCTCCCGCGGTTGTCAGAGCATCAGGCCTATGAAAGAGATGTAAAATCCAGACCCGATGCTCCTAGCATGAGTGACTATGGCCGTCTTCCTGTTGAAGAGTTCGGTTCTGCATTACTTCGTGGAATGGGATATGATCCCGAAGATGAAAAAGGGACAAACAACGAGGTCAAACTGCGCCCTGCACTGCTTGGGCTAGGAGCAAAGGAAGTCAAATCGGACAAGCAAGAAGAACTTGGAGCTTGGGGGAAGTCCACCGCGAAAGGGCAAACCAAAGCGGAAAAGTCGTATGTGCCGTTGCAGAAGATTGACAAACAAACTGGGAAGCCAGTTGATGTTGAGCCCGAAGAAAGAGAGAGCCATCATATTGACTATAGGTCCGACCATCGCAGCAGGTACAGAGATGATCGTAGGGACCAAAGCAGTCGTTACGAAAGTAGTCGTCGTAGAGAAAGTAATCGTTATGATAGTGATCGCCGCAGTGGAAGTAGCAGATATGAGAGCAGCCGCCATCATGGAAGAGACAGAGACAGATATAGGAGTGAAAGAGATAGGCGGGATAGAGACAGGGAGAGAGACAGGTACCGAGATTCTGACCGGGACAGCAGAGATAGCAAAAGATATCGTGACCGTTCACGAGAAAGACGATGAAAGAGCACTCTTTAGGGAAATTGATCCTTTTATTTATTACTCATTAAACCTACCACACTTTCTTGTCAGTTTACATCTGAGCATGATAAGTCTGACTTTTTATACCGTAGACTGGTTGCCGTTGCAGCCGCATATTGTGCGGCAACGTCGTCTAAGACACTGTGTGGTTCCTCACATGTTTCCTAAAAAAGTCGCTAAATACAAAAGCAGACTTTTTAAACCATCGCTTCTGTGTTTTATAGTCAACATATTGTAAACCGAATCGGCTCTGGTACCCTCCAACACATTCAAAATCGTCTAATGCTGACCAGGCCCAGGCCCCAATAATATTGATCTTATCTTCGTTGACCGCAGCAAGAATCTGTTTCAAATAATCAATATAGTACTGAACCCGTGGTGTATCGTACAACGCATCAGAAAGAGCCATGTTCTGTTCGAAGCGTCGCGGGAACCCAAATTCAGAGATAACTATACCACCTGGTGGATCGAACGTGTCTGAGATAAATCTTAACCCTTTTCTAAACAATTGGGGTGTTGAAAACCTTCTAGGTGTAGACAGATCACCTGAATCTCCAATCATCCAGCCATGCTTTTCAAAATTGGACACGTTGTAGCATCCGGGCCACGACTTATGCATCTTGTTATCAATGCAGCTTCTAATTCCGCCTCCAGCTGCCTGAACTGGGTGTCCACAGAATCCATCCCAGGCAAAGTAGTCTGCAGACCTTTTAACAATAGCCTTCTGTTCAGGACTAAACTTTGGCAAGAGATCTCCAAGAGTTTCTTTCATAATTCCTGGATAGTCACCATCAATCAATACTGGTTTGGCAAACCACATGGCATTGAATTGAATAAACCGGTCCGCAGCTTCAATGTCTTCTAGGTTTTTTGTAAGCGGCTCTACATAGTAAAAAGAGTCCTTGTACGTAATCATTCTATCTGAATGTTGTTTCTGTACTGTATCTCGGAACAACTTCACAATAGAGGCATGAGCTAATATCGTATTGTGCATACAAAGATATGGGGCTTTATCTCGTGATATTCCATGCATTGGGAATAAATGATCTGAAAGATTTCGGGGGAACATCTGGCCAGTAATCATACAATACATGTAGGGTTCATTAACTGTTATCCATTTTTTTACTTTGGATCCGAATGTATCAAATAATATCTCAGCATAATGTGTAAAGTCTTGAATAATCCTATTGCTGAAAAATCCACCGTATTCAACTTGTAGCTCCTGCGGCATATCAAAATGCATCAGTGTTATAACTGGCTGGATGCCCAGATGGATAAGATAGTCTATTTCATCAATATAATGCTGTAATCCTGCTTGATTCACTTTGCCATTCCCAAATGGAAATATGCGAGACCATGAGATCGACATAGAATAGCTTGAAACATTCATGGCCTTCATTCTCTGAGCATCTTCTTTAAACAAATAGTAGTGATTTGCTGATACATCTCCATCACTATTATCTGTGACCAGGTTTTTACGTTCATGAAGTGCAACATCCCATATAGACGTTCCACGACCATCCGCATCGACTGCTCCTTCGCATTGGTATGCCGAGGTTGCCCATCCCCAAATAAAATCTGATGGCAAGGTATATCCCATAGTGCTCTCTATCGTCCAGTTAGGCATATTTGGTGGAGGTATAGTTTCATGTTGGGGCAATGGAGTGGGGTCTATGACCATTTTGGACGTCTTTTTGACTTCTATTCCTCTCCAGAGTTCGGATAGCCTCCCAGAGGTATAGACACTTTCATTTTCAAAATAATTATTCCGACAGAATGACCAATTCACAAGACTTAGAAACACAACATAAACCAACATCTATCTGACTACTTTGATGTTTTGCCATAACTCGGATTTTAAAATCGGGTCCTTGAGTTTTCTTGTGTCAGGTGAAAGTCATAATTGCAATTACTGAACTGGGAAAATAACTCGACGCAAAAATGATGAAATTACATAAAAGATAAAACTCAATTAGAAACTATTCCTATCATAGTCAAGGCGAAGCAGCTGGTACACTAATCACATGTGTTACGATCACTTGTAAAGTTGTGGTTTTATCTTCTGATGTACTTGCTAGATGTGTCGAACTTCTAATCCCTATCTTTGGGCTTTCAGACGGTGAATATTTGACCGTGATACTCTGTACTTCAGCCTGAGATACTGCAGCGATGGCTGCGTTAACTCCAGAATCATAAGTACTAGTATTCAAGGTATTGTTTGCAAATAATGCAGCTGAATTACAGTAGATTCGGAAGAATTGAGAGATAAAAAAAGCCGATTTTTTATATGTACGTTCCATTGACGTAAAATCGACATACTGTATCCCAAACTTGGGCGTGAACCCTGCCTTCCATTCAAAACCATCAACTAAAGAAGACGCAAGAGTGCCAATAACCTGCACCCCTTGCTCACTCACCAATCTAACAATCTCCTCCAAGTATCTACTATAGTACTCCACTCTTGCGTTATCAGAAATAGCGGCTACTTTGCCTAATTTGCCTTCATTCGGAACTGAAAACCCAAGTCCCGCTATTAGTATACCGCCATTTGGCTTGAAAGTATCCCAAAGATACTGCAAGCCTTGTCCAAAATAAGTTGGAGCATTATAGAGCCACGGGGTTGTAGGATCACTCTGGCTACCAATTGAGTACCCCTTAGAATCCATTGGAGATTTACTGACACAAACAGGCCATAGAGGATGAGCTCTATTTGTAATGCAGGATTCAATACCTCCGATTGGAGGTAGAATCGGCAATCCAGCATACCCATTCCAACTGAAAAAGTCAGTTGACTTGAGCAATGAATGTTTTTGTTCGTCCGAAAATGTTGGTAGTAAAGACCCTAGGGTCTCTTTCATGACATCAGGATAATCACCATCAACATATATTGGCTTAGAAAACCATTCAACATTGAAAGCAATCGCTCTTTTCAATGCCATGCTATTTGAGGTTTCATTCAAATACGAGCCACTGTTATTGAATGGCACAGGGACTGCAAATGAATCTTTAAATGATATTTTGCTTTCGCGATATCTGAGAAGCACAGATTTTCTGAATATTTCCACAGCAGATGCGTGAGCTAGTAATGAGTAATGACCACATTTGAAGAACTGTTCCGTTGGATCCTTGATGGCACCATCTTCAAGCCCTAGCTTGGCCATATCGACGTAACTCTTGCAGTAGCGAGATGGGCTATCAACGGTGATAAAATATTTAACGTTTCCGGCAAATTTCTCAAAAACAGCCTCGGAGTAGTTCGTGAAATCTGAAATAATACGTTCATTGAAAAATCCACCGTAACTTTTTTGTAGTGCTAATGGCAAGTCACCACTGAAGAGAGTAATAATAGGTTCAATTCCTTGATCCTTCATGTAATCCACTAAATCCAGGTAGTGCTGTAATCCTTTCTGGTTTAACTCGCCAGTTCCACTTGGAAACAAACGACTCCACGAAATCGAGAATGAATAATACGGCATACCCAGAGCCTTTATTCTCTGGATATCCTCTTTATACAGATAGTAGTTATTTGCTGAAATATCACCAATGGCACCTCCAAGAGTGAAATTTCGAGCATTGTGAGTAGCCCAATCCCAAACAGAGGGCCCCTTGCCATCAGCGTCAGCTGCACCTTCTATACTGTATGCTGAACTCTCTACGCCCCATATAAAATGTGGAGGTAGCTTGAGATTGGGTGTTCTAATTGAAGGAAGCTCTTCTGGTGAGGTCACTGAGATGAACTTTGGTTCCTGGACTGTCGAAATATCTCCTCTTTTCACAGAGATACCGTCCCATAATGTGCTGATTTCACTTTTGCTTTTAGAAACCTCAACCAATGCACTAATATCAATCCCTAACACTGACAGAGGTAAAATGGGATAGGCATCAGTGCTAGATGCTGTGTTTATATTTGTTGTGGCACTAGTTAATGTTGACTGAGATAGGCTGTTACCAACACTAATATCTGCTGCTATAACTATAAATGCATGATATATAGCCAGTACTGGAGAAAAAATGGGCCTCATTCGTAGAGTGCTGTTTTAATAAAAGCTTTGTTTCCTAGTGAACTTTTAGATGAAATCAAGCAGTATTTATATGTTTGTTAAGCAGTCTAATTGCGTGTATAATATCTATAAAAAAGAGTATCCAGTAGCATAGCTGAGAAGTCAGGAGGCAATAAAGAGCTGTTTCACTGATTCATGCTCGCCTGTGGAATGAGAACTATAATTATCTGGGGCATCACTTTGCCGGATGCATCTAAGAGGTATGGAGCCACTTTCTATTCTCTACCTGATATGGATACATCTGAAATATCCTCTACGAGGAATCATGTCATTCCAGTATACAAGAAGATCTAATGGCTAATAAAATATTGGATTGAATTCTCATATACCTGCAGAAGCCAAACCAACACATTTAATTGTCATTGTGGTCTTTTTGGAAGTATAATAGAGTTTTCCACTTTGCTCAAGGGGTTTTAACACACAGATGATGGCAAGATTTTTACATTCCTGATTTCATTTCCCAATGCACTCATAGAGATGGGCTTGGCGCTATAAAGTTACCATACAAGAAAACGTTCCAAATTATATTGAACAAATCATGAAGATCGATACTAGTTCCCATATCTAAAACTCTTGCCAAAATTCGAGTTCCTTTGTCACCATAGTATCAAAAGTTATGGAAAACATTAATGGCTCTTATATTTTCCAGCTGAATGAGGCTCTCTGTCATTCCTGTTTTGCTGAAAATACCATGGGGGAACCCCAAGAGCAGGCTGACCATCCACGTATGTAATATGACCATTAGGTTTACGATTTCTGGGGTCTGATGGCTCAAAATCCGGATCCCAGGAGGCAGGATGCGAATCAAGTCGAGAAGCCATATAATCCTTGGTATTTGGGCTTGCCATAGTTGCATACATCGTGCCTTCTTCAGGAATATTGTAATCGCCACTGCCGTCTATTGATTCATTGGGACCCCCTTTCGACAAAATACCTTGTTCTAGCGGTCGTGAACTTATTGGAACTGCACAAGCCATGGAAACAATGACTGTGAGATATATTTGAAGCTTCATCATGAGATGGTGTCAACCAACGACCAACTTGTATCTAGCAATTATATATCATTAAAAACGAGACATAGAGCGATTTTTTATCAATTTACATTTACACAAATTTCAAGCCTAGTAGAATTCAAAATATAAATCTCTTCGACATTCCTGCCTAGGTTGGACTCCAGGCTCTAGATACTAGATAAGTTTCCTTAGCAGTATATAACTTTAAAACACGCTGAGCCGCACGTGCGCCGCGCTCCACTTCCCTATCCCAAAAACGACTTTCGCAGATCATCGATAACTGTTCATTCCTCTCATTCTTGCAGCTCGACCCCAGAGATCCTAAACGACATGGTTGATAAAAAGCTTCAGCTTGGAGATGACGAAGAAGAGACTTTAGAGATTAAACCAAAAGTCAAAGCTAAGGGTATGTTGAGTTAATGTCGCGTTATGAGATGTCGGTTTTCTAACCAAAGGAAAAATTAGCACAAAA
The DNA here is from genome assembly GCA_030564265.1 of Blastobotrys attinorum. Classification (NCBI taxonomy): domain Eukaryota; kingdom Fungi; phylum Ascomycota; class Dipodascomycetes; order Dipodascales; family Trichomonascaceae; genus Blastobotrys; species Blastobotrys attinorum. The sequence goes on from JAJLUM010000011.1 coordinate 115,346, forward strand.
GTTCAAACAACGAACAGTTGGAAAGGCTAAAGTTAAAACAAGCTTCGAAGAGGTATGTTCAAGAAAATATGATTTGATTGACACGCTATGCTAACTGCAAAAAATAATAGGAGGATTTGGAAGAAGACCAAGATGCTGGTATACAGCTTAAACGGTCTCAATGGAGTCAGAGAGCCAAGGAGCGAAGAAATAAAATCGGACTGGCAGCTGGACTAGGAGTTGGTACTTCGTCCCAAACATCTGCTGGACTAACAAGTGACGAAAAAAAGCTGGACTCAAAGTCATATTTGGAAAAGCTAAAACAGGAAAGTGATAGGCTGGCTTCAGAGCCAGCAGAAGTGAGCCAAGAATTTATTGCAGTGGACCCAGAACAAGAGGGGGGAGACCAGGATGACCAAAACGAGGATGAGGACTACGAGGCATTTGCCGCTAATGTAGGAATATCAGGATTGGAAGAGGATGGGGTCCTCCCGATTGGTCGTGAAGCAGAAGAACGGTATGGCCGATTGAAAAAAACAGAAATGCGACGACTGGTAGAGGAGTACCAGAATGACATGGATGTGAGCGAGGAAGATGACGATGATGCCTGGGAACGGGAATTGATCAAGAAAGGAGCATCTAAACAGGTATCGGACACATTGGAGAAACAGGCTAGAGAGCCAAAAATGCCTAGCTCAGAACCATTGCCTACTCTGGACGAGGTGATGAACAGACTGCGCAACCGGCTTCAGGGCCTGGAGGTGCAGAAGGAGCAAACGTTAAAAGAGATCCAACGGTACAAGGAGGAGACTGAAGTGATAGACTCTAAGCAAGCTAAGCTCAAAGAGTCGTTACAGAAATCCTCTGACGAATATGCTAAGGCACAAAAGATACTTGCTGAAAAGTCACGTGGATGAAATTTTTTTTTTCTGCCTTTTTAAAAGTACCTTATCGCAATGACTCAATGATCTAAGTCGGTCGGGACACAAATATATATGCGTATATTTGTACCCCGACATCAACTTCCTTGCACTCTTGTATCATAAACTGCAATAATGAGAGTTACTCAAACGCTATTGAACTCGTTGAGAAAGCCTCGACATCTGACATCAATTGCAGATCTGAGCTCCAAGGAGCTTGAACTCTTGGTAGACCGATCTTTATATCATAAAAAAAACATAAAAAAAGGCCTTTACGGAGCTAGTACAAAGGTCGGTAAACCGCTAGATGGCCAAGTCATCGCCATGATCTTCAATAAAAGGTCCACCAGAACTCGTGTTTCAACCGAAGGAGCCATCACCTACCTGGGTGGGCACTCAATGTTCCTGGGTAAAGAAGATATCCAGCTCGGTACTAACGAAACATTGTACGATTCTTCTCGTGTTATCTCTTCCATGACCAGCGGGATCGTTGCTCGGGTGGGCCCACATTCTGACATTCAGGGATTAGCCCAGGCCTCTAGCGTTCCAATTATCAACGGATTGTGCGACATGTACCATCCTTTGCAGGCTATTTGTGACATGGCCACAATCAAAGAAGCATTTGGCAAAACTCAGGGTCTCAAGGTCGCCTGGGTAGGAGATGCCAACAATGTTTTGCATGATATGGCATTAGCATGCAGCAAGTCTGGTATTTCTGTCAGTGCGGCAACTCCCAAAGAGTATCCAGTCAACCCGGATGTAGTGGAAACCATTCGAGAGGCTGGTGATGAAACTGGAGCAATCTTGGAGCTAACCAATGACCCAAAGCATGCGATATCTAATGCTGACATTGTCGTAACCGACACATGGGTTTCAATGGGCCAAGAAAGTGATAAAGCGCTGCGACTGAAACAGTTTGAAGGCTATCAGATCACCAAGGAACTGACCAAGGGCGCCAACAGTGGTTGGAAATTCATGCATTGTCTACCACGAAAGCCTGAAGAGGTGACTGATGACGTGTTTTATGCTGACAACAGTTTAGTGTTTGAAGAAGCAGAGAATCGACTTTATGCAGCAATATCTGCTATCGAGGCCTTTGTGGTTAATAAGGGAAAAATTGAGTAGGGGTCATGTATTGTAGTATAATCCATAAAGGCGTGGCTGTATGATAAATTGGGTCAATACAGGAATTGCCATGTCTCTAGAACTATAAAAAAGAAAAATCTTTTTCATTTTATATGCTATGCTTCAACAAAGAACGTGTTTGGTTAATTTGTCCTCTGCAGGTATATTTTATATTATTACATGTCTCAATGCTTCGTCTTCATCGCCCCAAAGTGCTACATATATGCACATAGTGGCTGCTGCTCAAGCAGTTCGGGCTCAATATTCCAATCATAGATAGTCGACTTAGGATCAGCCAGCATGGCATTACTCTCCACAGGCTTTGCTCCAGTAACTACTCCTACGGTAATATGAGGTTGGGCATTGCCGCAAGGAATATTGTCATCCACAATTTCGACATTTAGAGCCATCACCCGTTCGTTGAACCCAATGGAAACTATCTTAACATCACCAGAAAGCATATGGCCGAGGTAATTGTTCTTCCCCTGCTCAAGCTTGTCCTGGTTTTCTCCAATGTATTTGCTAATCAGCTGTTTGTAAGTGTTTTTTTCGCCAGCTGACTTTCCTCGAGCATGGGCTAATGTGACATGGAATGACTTGTTGACACAATCATCGGATTTCAATTTGGCCCAGAAAGTAGCATCAAGGTGGGGGTTCGCAAGAAAAAACTGGTCCACCAGATCAGCAATAGCGTAGTTCACTTGCAGACTGAAATAAGTAACCTTTGTTCCTTTTTCTTTTGACTTTACTGGTTTTGGAGCACTAGAGCCAGTCAATTGCTTGGCCCTGTAAGCCAAAGCAGTTTCTATTGCTTGGTCATATTCTTCCGTCGTGAAAGTCTTAGGTACTAATTCTGGATACTTTTTATGAAGATCGTCAATGACAAGCTCCAGATTATGGCGGCTTCCCTCTAGGACATGCATGTCTATTATATGATCGAACGCCTCGTCGGGCTGCTTTAAGGTGACCACCGGTTGGAACCGCTTCATAAACCCACCGACGATTTCATCTATTTCTTGATCCGATATTAGTGAAGACTGGATAGTAGAGTGGTTGTCTCCACGGTTTGAAATACGTGGGCGAGTCAAATTCCACAGCTCTGATCGCGACACATCGTCGGGCCAGAAGTTCAATCCAATGAACTTTAGATTGGGATGCCATCGTTGCATATCACTTATCACTTGCTGGCGTTCTCTCCATTGGTGATTATTCCTATCGAAAAACACTGCTGGGGCCGATTTCAGGCATTCAATAGCTCTTTTAACTAATGCGTGTTTCTTCTGCTTCTGCGGTACGTCGAGCTCGTCATTCTGGACATGTCCCCACCCAAGAAGATGAGCTAGAGCCGCACCAATAGTGGTTTTCCCACAGCCTAAAACAGAAATTGGTACGAGAACATACTTCACCTCAACATTTTGTTGTCCTGAAGTAGCTTCATAATCAGACGCGAGATCAATTCCCTTTTTCCCAATGTAGTCTAGAAACTGCTGTCGCAATTGAATTATTCCATGGTTTTGCAGATACCGTTCTCGCAGTGCTTTATCGTTGTCCAACAGTGGGATGACAAAGTCCAAATACCTATTTGTAGCTGCGACATGCCGTCGGATCTTGACATCCTCTCGCGATTTGCCATTGATATATGCTTTGGTCACTTCACGCCAGTCTCTGTACATTAGATATGGCTCGGTGAATTTATATTTGAAGAAGAAGTCCCGTTTAGAGGGCTCTCCTTCTTCGGCACCGGACACAGCGGTTTTGCATCTAACTACAAATCCTTCAATGTCTTGACCATTGTAGGATCCGGTTTCAGCACATTCGTCCAAGAATTGCTTCAATTCTGCCATTGTATCTTTGATCAGAAAGTCTGTTTTGAAGAATCCATATTTCTCCGCAAATTTCGCCACATCTCCGCAAGGATATGTAGCGAATCTTGGGGTATTGAGGTTGATTCCATGCAAATAAATACCTGCCTTTTCGCCGGTGTATGCTAGAACATGCTCTTCAAAATCATCATCGCAAAGCTCGGCCACAGCTGTGACATCCAAATTATACAACTCCTGGGCCAACTTGTTCTTGTCCACCCCCTTTCGCTCCAGATGTCTTTCGATCCATTTAGTTGCTACAAAGGAATGGTTCTCTTCGTTAGATCCTTGCTGACGAGGTCCTGTGGAATGCTTGCTAGTGACTAGAAGAGTGCCGTCTTCTAAGCCGGACATGAAAACGATACACCCATTTTCCTTAAGAGTCAGATAGTAGGGGCCACTGGTGTTTTTTTCAATGTTCTCCCACTTGGTGTCGTTGACTTCATTAACATTGAAAAACTTGTCATAGCCCCTAATTACAATTCTGCCTTTATGAGTAAATAGCCCCCGAGCTTCGATCGGGAGACGGATATTGGACTTCCCATAGTCCCACTCATTGAATTTCCAGCCGTCGACCATGATTTCTGGTCGGTCCCACGTCTGAAACGATGATTTCTTTACTCGGCCCTTTTTATTGGTACTTTGTTCGGATATTTGTAGTTGTTCAAACAGTGTATCCATAGAATCACCACCAGGATGAGGTAATTTGTCGAGTTGATGTGTATGCATCTGTGGTCGTGGTGGTGGTTGTAAGGGTGGAGATAGTGTTGATTTGTCCCGTGATATGAGCCTAGTCAAGGAACTTTGTCTATAGCTTTTCAACACTGGTAAAAATGGTCTTAAACTAGGAATGTTGAAGCGATGAAATGCAGAAAAAAATGACCCACCTATCACTATTCGTATATCCACCAAAGCACTAATGATAGAAAGCAAGTGGGTCGTTGTGCATTTGCGGCTGAAATTTTGTTAATTCTTACTAGTTGGCGAGGCTGGCACGCGTAAATACTATCCCACCGCAGGGTATTTTTAAGCACAGCTTAGTAGCTAGAAAAAATTCGCCCAATCAGCGGTCAACACGGGAAATTTTCCTTCGCCCCAGTAAATTACAGCTTTTAGGTCCCAATTGGTGGTGAAAAAATCCCGAAAAAAAAAAACTATCGACAGCTTTACTCCAAACAACAACGGTTAATCATGTCTTTTGTTGCTAAACGTGGTATCTCGACTCTTATCCCACCAAAGGTTGCTTCTCCTCAGAACCTTGGTTCCAACCCAAATGCTAAGCGAATGACCAATGTCGTTTCGTTCTACAAGGCTCTTCCACGAGGTGAGGTCCAAGCTAAGCCATTGCCAGGTCTTTATGGGTATGTTGCAGAGGTGTATAATTAAGCCAGTGGTACTAACTCTTGAGATAATAGTAAATACAAGTCAAAGTTCTTTGACAAGGACTCTGCTAAGCCATTCGTATGTGACAGGTTGCGGTGTTTTGATGAAGCAGTTGCTAACAGTTTTGGTATAGATTCACGTTATTGTCGGTTTGTTTGTCTTTGGTTACGCCAACACTTACTTCTTCCACTTGCGACACAAGAAGGAACACCATTAAGTACATGTATAAGCATTCGATTCAATATATATTTTAGAATTCCGCGAAGTTCCGTTCGAAAAGAGGCTGTGATGATTACAGAGCATTGTGCAATTTGCCAGCGTTTAGTGATTCTGGGCAACTTGTGCTTTTAGGCATGTTATACCAATCTGGAAAATTGGTCTGAAAAGTTCTGCGATTGTTGAGCCCCTGTTTCGCCATAACGGGTTGTTTCCCTTTTTATGATACTCGAGATAGATGCAGTTTTTTCCCTTTTGATTTTCGAGATTTAATACCTATTAGACGATTGATTTTATCCGTTGGTCTCGTATGGCTAATTTATCCACTGGCCATGTTTGATTGATTCTATTCAACCTATTTGGTTACTTTTATCCAATTGCCCTTTTTGGCTAATTTTTATCACAAGACCCTAATTAAGTGTATATTAAATTGTTCCATTTTAGACCATTCTAAACCGAGCTCATATCGGATCACGCTATTATCAATTTGGGTGAATACTCAAAACTAGTGGCGCAATCTATTTGATTGGGTTATACAGTCAGAATTCTCATCTTCCAAGCAGCCAAAGCCCTAGGTTGTACTGTTACAGCCCATGAGATCGCTAAATTCGTAATTCTAATCACACACGGATGACCCTCCCAGTTTCCGTCGATATTATATGGCAAAATGTGATAATATAGACCAAACATGGTTCTCGAATGTCCGTAAACCTTTCCTATAAGTCCTCTTGGTGTAGCGTTCAGTGGGGGCCTTTATCACTGATATTGCCCTGATTACCACCGTACTTCTCGGTTTCCATCAGCCGCTCAGCCCACAGCCCTGGCAGTCTACTAGCTCGAGACACTATTCCAGCTATTACATTAGGCATTAGCTGACATGAGACAAAGCTACGGTTCGGGTACCCTTAGCTGTCAAGGGCAAAGGCGGATCGACAAGCTTACGACGTATATCTATCAAAGGGACATCCATCAACTATCCCTTTCTTTGTGAAATTATAGTTTATAGGCAGACAGACACAGGATGTGCTGCTTTAGTCACCAGCTAGAGCGAATTACCGCCTCAGTCCTAAATTAATCAAGGAGACTGTGAACCAATAAGCTCCCCGCCGCATCTGAGATCTCTCGGATCTGTATTAAATCCAGCAGCTCAATTGATGTAGTTACTCCACTATGAGAGCTGGGAGATACCTCAGGTATTCAGCAGGTTAGGCATGAGCACAAGAAATTTGAACAGATCTTATATTCATCTCAATTTATCAGACGTTCTTGGGCCCGTTTATTCCATATACTCTCGCTGATCACTACAAAAAAAAAAAAAAAAAAAAAAAAGATCGCCCCGCCACAAGCAATAACCGTATATTTTTGGCGGCTTTAGCACCCCCTTAATACTGCACCCCTGGCTACCTTATACAACATTAGCAACTTAAAGGGACCAATCCATCAGTCCGATATGCACTGGATTTAACGGGTTCTAGTTGTTCGCTAAGGTCTTTAGGCGCGGTAGGGCCCCAGCCCAGCTGGATACTTGCATATATTGTGCATATCAACGGTACCATCCATCGAGATAAACAGCAGCAAATATTAGGCGATTTGGCAATACATCAATAATCTGGTTCTGGAGTAATTGGTTAATTGGTTTAGAGTGCGTTTCTGTAAGACACAATATAGCCCCTCTGTAGAGCTCCCTCTTTTTTAGTGCCAACAATAGCTGAAACAACCTGGCCGCTAATGATTGTCTATGCATGAAATGGAGTACTTGAATACCTCTGCGGAGTTCAAAAGCTTCCAAACCCAGTTAGTCGCATTACAAGCGGTAGAGCTATTTTTTTTTTTTTTTTTTTTTTTTCTTTCGGCATATATAAATAGATGATATAGTCCCCCCCCCCCCTCTTCTTTGAAAGTCTTGTCGTATCTGTGCTCAAGTAATACTCGAGGAATTTCCGGAGATACTCTAGCTCAATAATTTATACCACATCACTAAATTACTCTCAATAATGCAAATGCTTCCAAAACCACCATCTAACCGTACAGAAACTGGCTGGCCAGCTCCTGAAGACATGTTTCGTTACTTCTCGGAGGTCCATCGCATTATCGACATGCAAAGCGCCTCCTGCAAACATGATATTGACCGCTACTATCCCCACCCACGAGCATACAAAATTGTCGACAACAAGCAAAAGACTGCTCAGAGGAATTTTGACGAGGTTGTTCAGCAATATAAAAAGGTTCTATGGGATATTCCCGACCCCGTAGAACAAAAAATGGCCTATAATATGCGAATGGTCAAGTTTTTTGCCCAGATGGGAGAACAGTTTCGCCAGGCCATTGAAATGTCATCGATAGCTTCTTTGAAAGGTGAGTTGTATCGATTCTAGTCTTGGATAATTGTCTGGTGGCTGAATATATATTAGTTCTATTCGGGGCCGGTTGTGTGGTGGATTCTGGTACAGTGGCTCGTCGAGGATTGTACATTACACTAGCCGCAAGTACAAGGTACTACTACAAGCACCAAGCTACTACAAGCTCAAAGTTACTGCTACAAGCACATAGTTACTGCTACAAATTCCAGCCTCACCATGGAGGTAGAATACCAGGCTTAGCAAATCTGAGAGTAGGCAAACACAAAAATTTCGTTAGACTCAACAGCACAGGTTCAAAAAAATACTCGACACCTTTTCTACAAAAACGAATTGACCTAGCATGAAAAGATCGCCTTTGCGACTGACGCTGGTTACGTCTTCAAAAGATTTCTTTTGGGCATCTCATCTCGTGCATCCGACGGGATTATTCGACTGGAGCCGCACAGTGCCATCCCACAAGTCATCACAAACTTTTGACTCAAGGCACTGAGTCAGCTTCATCGATCCATAAATAAAGCCTCTGTTACTGCCTATAGATTAACTGCAATAAAAAAAAAAAAATCTTTTCACTGTGTCTCACGGTTCGCCTGCTACTCTTTCCCACCACCGGCTTTAAAAAACCGTTCGGTATGCAGGTTCCATTGGACAAGCTTCAAGACCGAACGGTTAACCTGCCTGATCGAGCGACTCACTTACACGATAGGAAGGAAGCCATCATCAGAATCATACTCAATGCTCGAGCATGACGATCTGTATCACCAAGATCCTTAACAACACGGGATATGGTGGATTAGAACTCTTCAGCAAAATTTTTCTTCCTCGCCTAGTACATGATCATGCATGATCACCTGCGCAATTACGAAGGTATTTTTGTTTTGCTCGGTAGGTTTGCCGCCATGGGGTTTACTTTATCTTTGGGTGCGCTACACCTGCAGCCGTCCAAAGCCGCACCGAAAACCGAAACCCGCCAATAGAAGCTTTGGTATTTGGATTGATCCAAGTCTACACAGTGGACTGGCCGGAGAGTTAGGACGATATAGGGGCCATGAGGAGCACCAGAATTCTAAATATCATACGATGACAGAAACAGAACTGGAAGGAAAAAAAAAAAAGTCATATTAAAATCACAGTCATCACAGTGGTCATAATGGTAGAAAATAACCTATATATTATATGTCGTAAATTGACATCATTTTCTTAATTCATAGCTCATTAATGAACTGCAGCTCTCGCAGTAGCAGATTCAGATGCATCAGCTAAGCCACTAGAGACACCATTAGCGTCTCCTTTTTCATCTGTGGTATCTACTTTTTCATCAACAGCAGGGTCCCTTGCTACAAAGTCATCCTGATCATAACCATACAATTCAGCTTCGTCTTTGCCATCAATGTTCTCTCCTGCAAAGTAAATACGGGCTTCATTTTCACTGAACGTCTCACCACAGCCCGGAATTGGCTTCCACCAGCAGAGCAAGTAGTATACAATACTAGCGATGATGAAACCGCAAAAGTAATTGATGTTGAAGATGTATGTAGCACCTATAGGCACATCCGCACCCACAGATCCTGCAAATCCCACCACATTGATCAGGATTCCTGCAATATATGCGGCATACGCTCGCCACGAAATACCATGCCAAAACATATATGTAGATCCCTTCTGTGTGGTATACAAATCATCCATGATGATTTTGCCCTTTCGTACAAAGTAATAGTCAGTAACAATTACTCCAGCAATTGATGAAAGAAAAACTGTGTAGGATGATAAATAGGTTGTGAATTGATTCGATGACGATAGTAGCTTCCATGGGCACATGGCAAATCCAATTATGGCGCAAACATAACCGCCGCGTCTAATATTGATATATCGAGGGAACAAAGCCGTCATATCTGTACCAGCAGAAATGGAATTGGCTGCAATGTTATTACCAGCCTGGGCTAATGCAAAAACAGTAGCAAGTAGAAATACACCTGCTCGGGCTCCAGCAGATGGCGAGCCGTCTAGAAACTTTGCCAAAACGTCCAATGGAGACCACACGGTTTCGTTATAAATGACAGTAGAAGAGGAGGACACCAGGATTCCAATTAATGAGGTGATAGCAAAGGACATTGGGATGGTGATAAGCTGAGAGTAGGTGGCGGAGGAAGGTTTTTTCGCGAACCGAGTGAAATCAGGATCGTTCATGATCAATGCTGCAAAATTGGCAATGCAATTCATAGTAGCTTTAACAAATTCCCATCCGAGCTCTGATCCAGAAATTGATGCTGGCTGGTGAACGACCGGACCCAGACCACCAGCTTTTTTAATTGCCCAGATTAAAAAGCCTACACCTGCAATTGGTACCAAGTAAGACTTTACGGTGAACAAGTGTCGAATTTGTTGCACTGGGAACCAGATAGCTGGCAAAATTGCCAGCCACCATAGGAAAAATGATAGAAAGTCAAAAGTAGTAGTACCACTACTTTCAATCCCGTTGGGCATATCTGGAGCTTGTAGCCAGATTGATCTGATCATAAGCTTGACACACTCACCTCCAAGCCAAGCTTGGACGCCGAACCAGATACAGGCCATCACAACTCGATTGATAACTGGCCAATAGGAGCCAAAGACACCAAATGAGGTTCTACAGGCGACTGGGAAGGAGATATGGTATACTGCACCGATTCTACCAGTTGCTACGACGAATAGGGCTGACAAGAAGTAGCCGATCCATACGGTGAGCCAGGTCTGCCACCAGGACAAACCTACTTTCACACCGGCACTAGCAATTTGCCATGTGTTGATGTTGAAGGCATCACTGATCCAGAATGCGACGAAGTTGAGCCAGCCCCACTGACGTCTGGCAGGCTCCACAGGTTTTAAATCGTCGTTTTGAAGGAAGAGCTCTTGCGAGGTCAAGTCGGGGTCATGATCTGTCTCTAGTTTTTTGAGTAAGGTCTTCCACTGCATTGTGGAAGTTTTTTTTTCTTAAATGAGAGAGGAGAGAAGGAGGAGAAGAAGAAGAAGGTTATAATAAATTAAGAAGCAAAGGAAGCAGAGGATTTACGTACTTTTATATACTCAATTTTTGGTAATAATTAAAAACACACAACGGGAATCTGCTGATCATGATTCATGATCCGCATCTGAATGTATAAAAAAAATAATTCTCATAAATAATAAAGGTCTAATATAAGAAAGAAAGATAAAAAAAACAAAGTTCTCAATCAGTGGGATATCAGGTCGGTATGCTTTTGTCTCAGGCTGGATCATCTTTGAGTAAAAAACAAAAAGATCTCGACTTAGGTCCCTGGCGTAGTGCGCCAGCCAGATATGCGTGCAAGTCTCTTATCAAGGTGCAGGCTCGGTTAAAATCTTTTTCTTACCACGTTAGAGTTACCGAAAAGGGCATTCCTGATCAGTCTGGTTCAGATACTTTGCGATGACTAGTGGATCTATGGTTTTTACGAGCTTGGATCTCTTTTCAGGCTAGAGAGGCGTCTCATTTCAAAATGTCACGATTCTACTTCACTTACGTCTGCTGCACATGTCCCCCCCACGAGGACGACAATCATTTTTCTTCTGTACTTTAGCCACACAGATCGGCCAAAAAGACACGTCGTAGCCAAGTTTCCACCCTAAATCGTCTAATGCATTCTTCGCCGGTATCATGGTACTAGCTCCCCGCACATCTGGCGGCTCCAACCTGCCATGTATGGATGTGTGAGCGCAAAGTACTTTTGCGTAGCTGCAGAGTAGATTATTTTCGTACCGAGATTGTTGATCTTGCTCTGCTACGTCATAGCTGTGATGGTTGGTTCGATAATGATCTTGGACAGAAAATCTTATTTTTGAGCCAAATAATGGTGGGCCCATTATTTACTTAGAACTGTTCTATGTGATTCCCTGTTCAATCCCAATGCTCTGCCAATCATCCAAGCGCCCTATTAGACAAGCTGCAATTGATAGATTGTATAAAATTTGCTCTTGCTAGAGAACCCATTTTTGTCTAGTTTCCTGCAGGTCATCTCCTTGCTCAAGCGTTCCCTATCATAGATTATACGGGAGTTCAATCCCTAGTTAAGGATCTAATCTCCGAAAAGATTAAGGCTGCTAGTTTTTAAAGTTGATTTATTTTTTTTTTGTATACTCTCGGCGGGCCCAGCCTCAGTCACTGTGGCTTAAGTGACCTATCACAGTCGGTCATTTCGGTGTTGATAAGGTATCAAGCAATAGGTGTTGGAGCACTGTAGATAAGAAATTTTATCTCTGTGGTACTCAGATAGGGTTATAACTCTATTATAGTGAGGGGCTCTGTGCTTTTTAAGTACTTTATAATTTATATTGTGGGGCACGGTGTTTTAAGCTCTTTTTTATAATAAGCAAAACGTCTCTCGTATTAATCATTCGCGTGATCACATCACCTGAAGCTATTCTGACGGGTCACGTGAATAATTTGGGATTCGGTCACGTGCAAACATATTTTATACTAATCACTCCAGCAGCTGAACGAAATCACTTACTGCGCATGTATTCCAGCACCCTACTGGTGATAGTGCCAAAAAGATTCTCTATACTACATTTTAGGTCAACACATCACACCATAAACCCCCTATCGAGCTGCTGCAGCGCCCGGCGATCCTCCGTACTGCTGTATTCCCGAGCTTCGCGAATCTGAACCGCAGAGGAATCATGCGGCGATACACCATACTCCGAAGTCGCTGCTGATGAAGGTGGCGGCGACGGGAAAGCAAAGGCAGGCAGATTCAGCTTGGAATGCGGTTGGTTAGCATCGGGCATGGTAGACGGGGTATACGGAGTAGGAGGTCCTGGGAAAGACGCTGATGGCTGGCTCTGAGCAGGAATTGCGATTGGAGCTCCAGGAGCTAAACGTGTCGCAGCCAGAGGGTTTGAGGGTGATGATGCTGATGTTTGATGGCGATGATGGGGCTGCGGCTGGTGCGGCGGCGGAGGCGGCGGAATAGGTAATAAATATTGTTGATGGGAAGCGTTCGGCACAACAGCACCTGCTGAAGAGTGCTCTTTAGAATGGTGATCATAATACGGAGGCGAGGGCTGAGCTCGGCTTTGTGCCGAAGGCGATGGAGATTGGCCCTGAGCTAGTGTTTGAGGTTGAGATGATGGTGAGCCAGCACCATCCATAGGGCCTCTGATCACAGCAGGACCAATATTCGACCCCGTAGTATTGTCTGGATAGAAGTCAATGGGGATTGAGAGTGTCTTGAGACTCGAGTCCTGTGTGGGTTGTGTCAACAGCCGGCTGTTGACATCCTCACGCTTATAGTAGGAGATTAGATGGAACTTTTTCCCGTCCGCTGTTACCAGTGAGAAAGATTGCTTGTATAAACCGCCAGGTTTATACTGCAATCCTTCGGTATTGGAACTACTTGCACTTCCGGACCTCTTCTTTTGATCTTTTCTATGTGAAAGCGATGGAGAGGTTTTTGAGGAAGAACCTGACGAAGACGAAGGGCTCACCGACCGCCTAACACCTTCCATTTCTCGGTATGTCAGAAAGGAGCCACTTACTCGTGAAGCACTCCAGGGTTTGCCATCGGTCCAACGCTTCATTCCGGTCTCTTGTTCGTTCCATACGTAGATACTACCGGACTTGATTTGGAGTCTCTCGCGTTCTGATAGTCGTCGCTGGACTCTTGGCAGGATGCCAAGGCGACAAGCCTCAAAGAGGAGAATGGCATCCAGTTGGGTTTTGATGTGACCGTGATAAGTCTCCATTCTTCTGTTTTTATTTTTTTTTTGTTCTTTTTTCGTTTTTCAGAACTTCTCTTGTTTTTTTTTTACCAGAGGACACCTATCAGATAAATATTTCGAAATACCAATCCTTCAGCTAATAAACTTTTATTTTACTTTTTCTTTCTTTTAGGTTGCGTAATAGCTCCGATTTACACGCAGATGATTTAGATTGCACTGCCTTTTTCGGGGCTGGGCTGCGTAATGGCTCTATAGCTTTTCCGTGATAGAAATGCTTCGGAAATAGTCACAATAATAAGTAGGTATATCAAAGACCAATAAAATGGTCCTAGTAGTATATATCACGGGAGTCTTGGATATATCAAGCTGAGTGGACCTAGATAACGGAATATCCCAACGGCACCTCTAGTTATTCCTCAATGGGCCCTAATTATTCTCAGTGGACCTAATAATCTCAGTGGACCCAATAAATTGTAAATGGAATCAAGAATCGCGAGTAGACCGAGTTAACCGTAATCACTAACTAGAATGATAAAATACTATACCGTGGGGAAAGGATTTAGGAATAAAGGAGGCAAAAAGAACAAAAAAAAAAAATCCGGACGCTTTTGCCGGAAGAGTGACTCTATTTATACAGATTGACAATAATTTAAACTAGAACTAAAAAAAGAAAAAGGCTTCGATATTTACGTAATTTGGAAGAATAACAGACAGATTTTACGTTTGAGAGTTTCTTTTTAGTGTTTGTCTCCACTGGTTTATCATTCCCAACCCGCATATGGTTCTCGGCCTAAAAACTCAAAAAACAGAGCCAAGTTTTTTTATATGCACGGACCAACGTACGTAGCCAATTTCCAAATAAAATAAAATAAAAGCACGCAAGTGCTAAACATGGAAAAAGGAGAGACAGCTGGGTTATAATCGAGGCTTGTAACCACGGGGTGTCGCTTTTCGATTAATTCCGCCTGAGCTTTTTTTTTTTTTTTTTTTTTTTTTTTGTTACAAGCAGCTGAGATTAAACAAAACCGAGAAAAGGAAACTAAACTAACAGGAAAAGAAAATAAAAACAAGTTAAGTTCAATTAGATTAAAACCTGAGAGATTCCAAATCTCGAACCGAAAAAAGAATATTAAGAATAAAAAATAGACTCCTCTTTTTTTCCAATTCCGCCCATAACAAAAAAAAAAAAAAAAAAAAGAAAAAGAGGGGTCGCTTAAACTCTACGTACCCTTTTTTTTTCTTTCTTTAGCCCCAAGGCAGGTTGTTTCATTCCTTTCATTCTCTCTCTTATTGAATCAATGAGCTCTCTATAAACACAGTTCTAAAACCCTAATTTCATTCTCTCCAGAGTCAGCCGTTGGTGCCAAGACCCAATCATTATCGTTCAAGCTCTTGGCATGCAAATCTTCCCAATCAAGGGTCCCGGGCGAGTGGCGATCTCGTCTAGGCGGGATCCGATTGAGCTTGCAGTGTGGTGTAAGACAGCATGGTCGCTCTCCGACAAAGAGTCGAATAAAAATACAACAGGCGACCAGATGTATGCAAGAGAATATAACAGCATTCCGACATAGTGTTAAATACTCCGACAGAAAGAGAGAAGGAATCGGTGTATTGTAAGCGGGCGCATGCGTGTGTGTCTCTCATCGATTAATTGCTATTTGGGGAGCAGTTGGGGGTGACATGTATGACGTGTGTGTAGTGGTCGAAAGATATAATTAGAGCTATTAGAGTTATGGTATGTGGGTTTTGTAGATGGGATATGTGGTTTGCAGATAGGAATTCCTAGACTGTGGTGTTGGTCGTGCTGCTATATTTGGCGTGGTGTTATTTATCCCTTTTTTAGCAAGATCGTGAGAGAGAGAGAGAGAGAGAGAGAGAGAGAGAGAGAGAGAGAAAAGCAACAGGAGCCCATCTAGTTCTATGCCAGGTATCTGGAACCCATAGATCTAGAGTAATTGGCCGTGTCACCGCAGGTCTCACTACAATAGTCATTTACAGCAAGTAATTTGTCTGTCGGTAGTAACTACAAGGCGAGCAACCGGCATCGTTGTGCATATGCTATTGTATAACCACCTCACGAGAGATGAATCTTATCTTCACGGGTGGAAGAAAGAAAGGGCCATCGTTCTTGGTTTCTTACCTCAGGTACTGCCAAAGAAAAAGGTTCCGTTATAGGGCCAAATGTACTTCTATCTCGCGTTTTCAGGCGAGGCTAAATGACCACTAGCCACTCTCCTCAGATGAGAAGACTAGGTTTAAGTTTCGGCCAAGCTAGTTTGATGATCCGTACCAGATGCTTTGCATAAAACGTGCTGGCTTATTTGGCGACTGGTTTATGCAGGACTCCTTACATGCCGTTGCCTGAGCCAATTCTTGTCAGAGGGAACACCAGTATGTAATCGAGAAGCTGCGCAGAAACTCATCTTTATAAGGTTATTGAGGGTGGGCAGTAGTTCATCTTTATAGAGCCACTGAAGCTATTATACTAGTGGGGTCCTCTGAGAGAGCTTGGAACTATTATTTGTAGCTTCAAAACCACCAAGGACTCGAAAGAATGTGTCTGGGCACATTGGCTTTATTTTCGCTAGCATCGTTATTTTTCTCGAATTGCCTCTGAGAAGTCATAGCAGCAAGTTCCAAGATCTAAAATACCAAGGTTCCAAGGTCCCAAGAACTACGAATTCAAAAGTCCAAGAGTCCAAGAACCCAAGAGTCCAAGACCCAAGACTGGGCAGGCCAAGAAAATAAATAGCACCACAGGTTAACCTTCCATCGCTCGTATCAGAAAAAATGATAAAACTAAAGGAGAAATGGCTACTAACGCTAAACTACTGGCTATCACTTAGGGCCACATAATTGCTCGCAGTCTTACCATTTGGCTCGAAGACCTCTGGAAGACACACCAACTCATATCCGAGCCGCACGCACGTAAAAAAAAATTCCCAAAAGATTTACCCGGACTGGCTCCCGTACTGGGCCCCAGCCAAATTTTATTCTCTATTTTTTTTTCTATTCCACACCACCTTGACAGGACACACACTACAATATGAAACTAAGTCCTGCCGAGTTATCATATATCAAAGACTCCCTATCGTCAAAACCCCCAATCCGTCCAGATGCACGGTCAACCTCTCAGTTCAGACCTCTAGAGGCCACCACACAATTCCTCCCCACCGCCAACGGATCAGCAAAAGTACGTACCGCAGATGGCGGAGAATGCATAGTAGGAATCAAGGCAAAAGTAGTCAAAACCTCTGAGGAGCCAGAACTAGTAGGTGTAGATATGGATATCGCTGGCATTCGTAATGATCATCCTCTACCAAATATTCTCTCAACAACCTTCGAGGCGGCTTTAAACAAGGAATTGGCCCCAAGATTGAAACTAACCACTCGGTTCTCATTCAAACTGTTCATCGATGGTTTAGTCTTATCGCATTCATCACACCCTCTGGGGCTACTCTCTTTAACGATATATCTGGCTCTACTCTCAACCAAGCTGCCCCAAATTGTTTCCTCAACAGATGATTCTGCGGCTGAAGAAATTCCAGTTTTCCACGATGATTGGGACCAATCAATTCCGTTATGCAGTGACAACTACAAACCCCCTCTGCTGTTTTTGTTAGCAGTAGTGGGAGATAATGTCCTGATCGATCCTACAGAGGAAGAAGAGGCTGTATCAGAAGGCGGGCTGTTTGTCGGCTGGAGTAATGATAAAGTAGTTGCTCCGATTCGGCTGGTCGATCTCGGAGGTACTCGAACCAAAGGCATTAAGCCTTCCGTGTTATCGAATGCGTACAAGCTGGTCGCTGAGTGTGGTCCTGATGTTGCTGAGGCTTTGGATTTGATTCTATCGATGGACAACCAGGATCACGATGAGTTGACCACTACTTTGTTTTAGTCAGCGTGGGTGTTCCATTCGAGGACCATGCCGAGTTCTGGCTACAGTACACCTGTTCCTGTTGATAGACCAAATGACACCGACCTATTTATTGTAGATAATGCTGTAATAATATTAATTTTCCGCCTTTTTGCATGTTCATATTTTTCATATATTGGGATGGAATGGCTGAGGCATCCCTCAACCGCGTGCGGCTGACCGGAGCGCGCAGCAGGGGATCCAAGTCTGTGGAAATGTAAACAAACATACAAATCCGATTCATCCAAAAAAAGACCTATAGTTTTGTATAAAACAAGAGAAACTAGAGAAATATGGTTCATCATTCTTCACATCCGGTACTCAGCTCAGACGAAATGGCTAAAAAAAAGAATGCCAAAAAGAGGGCAGCAGCAGCAACAGCCTCAAAACCAGCTTCTGGACCAAGCTCTCCAACTAAATCATCGACTCTAGACACAGGCACGGGCTCCCCATCTAAACTGTCGACTTCGAGAGCTAGTTCCCCAGCTCCAGCTGGGGCCACTGATTCACCGACAACCTCATCGCCATCTTCGAGTAGCCAGTCACTACCTTCTTCACTACCAAGGCCAAAATCCGCTCTTTCCAATGTATCGACGGTAAACACAGGCTCAGTCTCGCCCTCTCCTCCATCTATATATAGTCCGTCACCAAGTCCGAAAAAGGAGAACAGCAGTTCTTCGCTGCTAGATAAAGGCAATGTGAAAGTGGTTGTTCGAGTTCGTCCACTGCTGGAACGAGAAAGCAACATGAATTGCCTTATCAGCATGAACCCGCAGAAACAATCAACTATAATTGAGCAGCCCGCACCACAGACCAATAAACCTGGTAGCTCAGCAAAATCAAAGGACTCTAAAAAAGAATTCCTGTTTGACAACTGCTATTGGTCAGTGAACCCAGAAGACCAGCACTTTGCGAACCAGGCCAAAGTATACAATGACATTGGTAAAGAATTCTTGGACCATAACATGGAAGGGTACAATACATGCATATTCGCCTATGGCCAGACTGGCTCTGGTAAGTCGTATACCATGATGGGAGGCCCCACAGCTGAGACCGACTCTGGTATAATTCCGAGGACTTGTCAGGACTTGTTTGAGCGAATTGAAACCATGAGTACTCCTAATGTTAGCTGCACGGTGCGTATTTCATATTTTGAGGTCTACAACGAGCAAGTTCGAGATTTGCTTGTGAAGAAGGAGACCAAGTTAAGGGTTCGAGAATCTCCTACTGATGGGCCTTATGTAGAAGATCTATCCGAGTTTGCAGTGCAGAACGTGAGCCAAGTGCTGAAATACCTGAAAGACGGCAACAAAGCCAGAGCGACTGCATCAACCAAAATGAACGATGCCTCGAGTAGATCGCATGCAGTTTTCACACTGGTAGTCAAACAAGTAGCTTTCGACACAGATTCCGATACCACCGAGGAACGTACATCTAGAATACGGCTTGTTGACTTGGCAGGTTCCGAGCGGGCTAATGCCTCTGGAGCTCAGGGGGCACGATTGAGAGAAGGCTCGAATATCAACAAGTCATTGACTACGCTGGGTAGAGTTATTGCGGCCCTCGCATCTCACGGCGATAAATCGTCATCTTTGTCGAAAAAACAACAATTAGTGCCTTATAGAGATTCTATACTGACCTGGCTGTTAAAGGAAAGTCTCGGTGGCAACAGTAAAACTGCCATGGTTGCTTGCATTTCTCCAACTGACTATGAAGAAACAATGTCAACATTGCGGTATGCCAGCCAGGCTAAACAGATCAAGACCCGTGCAGTGATCAACCAGGACGTTGTGTCTGCTGAGGAACGGGACAGGCAGGTTGAAGAGATGCAGGAGAGAATCAATACATTGCAAGATTCTTTACTTCACTATTCTACGCAGCAGCAGGAAGGCGATCAGTTCAAGAATGAGCTTGAGAAAGTGCGAGCTGCAGTGCGGTTTTATGAAGAGCGGGCAATCATGGAGGAGAACAAGCGGAAAGCAGTGCAGTCTGAAAATGTTGCTTATTTGAGACACAATAGGCTTCTAAAAGACCACCTGAAAGAAGTTACTAACAAGAATGTTGGCAGGGAGCAGATGTCTATCAAAGGTGGGGTTGACTATGATACGCTGAAAAACGAGCGGGAGGCATTGGTACGGGATATTTCTATGTTCAAGACCAACGTCCGGAGTTCGTATGACAAGTATAGTTCTAAGTTGGCGAGCTATGGTATTATTGTATGATCATAGATAGTTAGTGGTGTACCAGCATTGGGCACTACACCAGTCCATTACCTAGTACTGTAGCTTGGGCATTATTCTCTAAATAAAAATATACCAGTCATGTGATGATATGTCAATATATGAAATTACCGGTACGGTGGAATGTAATATTTAGGAGCTAGTATTACATCGAGATGCGAGTGAATGAAATGGTGACACAGCGATGTGACACAGTGACTCAGATGATTAGTTGATACATTAAAAAAGGAATAGTATAAGTTTCTTAATCTTTCTAGCTGCTAACGTTTTGTATATAGTCACTACTTTATTGCCAGTTCTTTCATGCATAATCACGCATCCATTCACCTAGTTTCTTCCTCACAATGCTCGGCTCATTGGGTATTTATTTTCCTTCATCCACGCTCCACCTTTCTCCCCTTTTATTTATTTTTTTTTAACTGCTATATACATATACTAGAATTCGCTAATCGCAGTCTGATATCTAATAATTGAGCATAATGGATAAAAATACATCGACACCAGATGCCAAGGACCTCAAGGGTATGTTCTCAATAATTGGTCTATGAAAAAAAAAAGCCACCAAAAAAAAAAAAAAAAAAAAAAAAAAAAAAAAAAGGGAAAACACCAGAAATCGCCCAATAACTAACTTTCTTCTATAGCTACTATCAAGTCTGTTGATATGGTATGATTACAGGATAAATTAACCCTGATGCATAAATGCTAATTGAGTATAGGCTGAGGATATGCAACAATCGCTGATTGATTTGGCTCTCAGTGCAGTGGAACGATACACAGTGGAAAAGGATATCGCAGCAATGGTGAAGACCGAGCTCGATGCAAAATACGGACCAACCTGGCATTGTATTGTAGGGAAGAACTTTGGATCCTATGTGACTCATGAAAGCAAGCATTTTATTTATTTCTATGTTGGTCCACTTGCGATTCTTGCATATAAGACCTCTCCGTGAGCAACTAACTAAGGCTGTAGTGTGTAATGATTAACAAAGTGTAAATTCCAAAATTAACAAGCAACCTGATGCTCCATTGTCTGTTCTCAATATATGTGTAGTTGAAAGTGTTTAGCAAATTGCTTGTTGCGGTGGAAGATCAACAGGACAATATCGAGTTATCGATATTGCCATGGCATTCACCACGGCGTTCCCTATTGGTGAACTGACCAGCCATGGTTTCTCTAATAGTCAATTATTGCCCACAATGCCCTCTATCAGCAGTTCCTCTATTATACGCTCTATTAGCAGTATCCTCTACCAGTTGGTCGAATTGGCCGACTGCGCCGCACTCGACCTGTCACTAGTAGATGTCCCAACTTCCCCCCGCACACGCCACCACTGGTTAATAAAGCAAGAATACCTAATCTTTCTTGGAACAACGAACCAAGATTCTAGAAAACAGATTTTTCGTGTAGTTATTCTTTGTTTTCTTAGAGTATCACTGAATTGTACTTTATTCTGGCATTGGTATATATTATTACTAGAGCAAAAGACAAAAGAAAAAATATCCCAGGTGCCTAGATCTCGATAAAGCACCACACAAAAACCATGGCCGACTTCGACGATGCATTCGAAGACAATAACCCCTTTGCGGGAAGTGATGTCACCAGTGATAGAAGAACCTCATTATCTTCCTCTTCGCATCATGATTCAGACGACAACGACGAAAATAAGACCCCAAAAAGACGCTTCTCGTCTTCAAACACTAGAACATTTTCGTCCCGAGTAGAGCAAATCCTCACAGAAAACCCCACCATAACAATCACAGATGCTGGCAAGAGCAAAGAAGGCAACTCTAGAGGCTTCATTGCTTATACTATCAGGGTGCAAGATTTGACCGTCCGCCGGCGGTATTCTGAGTTTGAATCATTAAGATCCGTGCTGGTCAGACTATTCCCCACCCTCATAGTGCCTCCAATCCCCGAAAAGCATACTATGTCTGATTACGCCGCTGCCCCTACCAAGGCCAAAGAAGACAGTACAATTATTGAGCATCGGCAAAGAATGCTGGCGGTGTTTTTGAATAGGTGCTGTGACATTCCGCAAATAAAAAAGCACCCAGTGTTCCATCGGTTTTTGGACCCAAACTCCAGCTGGAGCGAGGTGCTAAATACTGAGCCAGTGTCTTCCTTACCTAAGAATATCCTGAAAGGTCCTCCTCTAGATCCAGCAGCTGCCACTATGGCTCATTCGTACCTGCCTACTCCTTCGTCCTCTGCCGTGTCGTCTTCGTCTTCCTCAAATCACAATTCGTCTTCAAAGCGGCTCAGAGGGCCGGAAGACGAGAAATTCGAGGACGCAGAGGCTAATGCTAAGGAGTACGAGACTGTCATATCTGGCGGCTTAGAGAAGGTCAATCGAAGGATCATCAAGCGGTATTCTGACCTTGCCGGCGACTACTCGGAGCTGGGAGCTAAGTTTAATGCATTTAGTTTAGAGGAAGAAGAGAGTTTAGCTACTGCTATCGAGAAGGTGGGCCAGGCATTTGATAATAGTTATCTTACTACAGAAGCACTGGTGGGCCAGTTGTCGCACTCGTTTAGTGAGCCGCTTGGAGAATCTGCGCAGTTTGCTGGAGTAGTTCGAGCTGTGCTGAAATATCGACGACAAAAGGCTCTGCAAGAGGAAATGGCGGCTGACATTCTCCATGACAAGAAAGTCACGCTAGATAATCTCGAACGGGCTGAGCAGGAAGCCCAGCGGATTAATCATTATCTCGAGCAATCGGAATCGCCTCATCATCAGCAACTACAACAACAACAACAACAACAACAGCAGCAGCAGCAGCATTCAGCTGGAATTGGCAGCTTGCCTGTTCAGGGTAGTAATACTAATCACACTAATGGGAATAATAGCGAGGAAGCTCATGAGGCTTCGTCGCCTCAACGACCACCACCACCACCAGTAGACTCATTCCCTCCTACGCATGCAGGTGCCACTGCTTCTGGTGCCGACAGTGCTCCAAATTCGGCCGCTTCAACTCCTAGAAAATCGGGATTTAAGATCCCAGGCATCAGCAAGTTGAACCATGCGATCCACGGGTTTATGGATGTAGACCCCGAGGCGACTCGGCGGAGCAACATTGGCAAAACTAGGGAGCAGATATCGCAGATGCAAGAGGCTCTCCAGGTCGCCAAACAAGACACTGTGGACTGCAACAGATCTGTTAAGGAGGACCTGGGCCGGTTCGATGACCAGAAGCAGGCTGATCTCAAGAAGATTATGTCTGCATACATCAATAACCATATTGAGTGGGCCAAGAAGAATCTGGAGAATTGGCAGGAGGCGAAAGCTGAGGTCCAGAAGATATAGTTTCTCAGTAGTTTTGTCGATAGTTAATTGCCTAATTGGCCAATTATAGTGATTGCCTAATCTATTTTTGTTTCATCATCAAGTCTATTGTTCTTGGGAGGGAGCGGCTGAGCCGCACCCCGCGGCCCTATTAAGTTGTTGCCCCGGCAACAACACCATTTGAGGGTTTGTTTACATTTGTTTACACTTAGGCCTTTTTTTTTTTTTTTTTTTTTTTTTTATTTCCGTACCTAGATACCTACCAGCTTTATTTTTACTACTACTCTTATTATTATTATTATTATTTTTTTTTTTTTTTTTCCCTTCCCCTTTCTCGAACTTGATCATTGTTCAACATCTCTTTCTCTTTCTCAATTACCTACCTACTTCATAGTCCACTAGTACAACAAAAACAGTAGAACGAATATCAGCTATCAATATGGTGACGTCTCTGCCCACGTCTTACCCATGCTTCGTCCGAGCCATCTATTCATGGTCCGGCGAAGAAAAAAGAGACCTGGGGTTTGTCGAAGGAGATGTCATAGAAGTGCTGAATACTGGCGATGGCAATTGGTGGATGGGCAAGCTGAAGCGAAATAAAATGGTTGGATCATTCCCTTGCAACTTTGTTGAATTCATGGATAAAACTGGAGATCAATCAAAGGAGCAACCTCAATCAGCAGACTCAATCAGAAGACAAAGTGTTTCGCCTCAACCTCAACCAATAGAACAGTCTCAACCACAACCGCAGTATGCCCAACCTCAGGCCCGTCATCTGCCGAGATCTGAGATCCTGAGTGATATAACCAATGCATTGAACGAAACTTTTAGACCCGACCAATTCCAATACGACAGCGATACCGAATCCGATGAAGATATCCAAAGAGAAACTGAAGGCCCGCCTCCAGTTCCTCCTCCCCATAGTGTTCTCTACCAGAAGGGCCAAGTCCAAGGGGGCCAGGGCGGTCAGAACCTGAACCGGACTCCAAACCTTGATAGGACACCCTCTCCGCTAAGAAATGCCATGGACGATGTAATGGCCAGTCTGGAAGGGATGGATGTTTCAAGAAGTAATAGTACCTCTTTCACAGCAGTGGAAGACGATTCGGATATGATGAGGAAATCGCCCATTCGGGCCCGGAATAGCAATACAACAATCACAGGCATGGATGATTCAAAATTCAGCGATGCTTATGGATATGAAGAAGAGCAGCGGCACCATTCACAGTACGCTATCGACAGCTTCATGAATCAAAACAACTCCCAATCTCAACAACCCCGTGGCGACTACAATGAAGACGAAGACGAAGACGATGAAAACTATCTTCCATTCGACCCTAACTCGTACGATCATATGTCGAGACATGGCACGTACCAAAGCATATCCTCGATGCATAGCTTATCTGTTTATAGCGACAGTACAACTCCCACATCGATGAGCAACCTAAGTGCTACTTCTGCAGGCTCACTTGCGCGGAGAAAGCAGCACAACCACAGTCATAGTCAGAGTCAAAGCCAAAGCTTCAACCACAGCTATCAACACCATCAGGATTATAGATCTCCTACACCGGGTGGCATCTCCGAGCCGCACACTGTAACAGAGGTGCCGGTCAATCTCCCGAACTCAAAGAATAGTGGGTTCCGAATCAATGGCGATTCTAAATCAAATACTGGCAGTAAATCGCTCAAGCTAAAGCGATCAGCAGGATTTCTGAAGAACCTATTTAGATCAGACTCGACGGACGAGAAACTAACAAACGGCGACAACATAAACGGGGTTCAAGTCCAGCGTGCCAGAAGTGTCAAATCAGCCAAATCAGGCAAAAGCAGGTATTCAATTTCTTCGTCCTCTATCAAAGGCGGATTGAAAAAGATGGGTCGCGTAACAGGTATCTCAAGTACCGATCTTCGTCCAACCAAGTCCTCCTTAGATATGGGAGGAAACTCGTGGATCGAAACAAGAAGAGATGTACACCGTGCCAACACAATCACTGATCATGAGCGGAATCAGAGACGAAAGAAACGAGAGATGGAAGGGGTGTCATCAGTGCAGCCCCTCAAGGCTCTGGAAGATGTTCAAGGTAATGAGACCTTGGACTCGTTCACTAGAGGAGAGGGTCGTCTAGACCCGAGAAGACAAGATTTCAGCCATGTCGATGCTGCCATTTTTGCAATGCACACATGGCCGCAGCTCATGACTCCAGCAGTGTTTGCATCCAGTCGAATCGGGCGACAGTTCCAGTACGACATCGACCGATTGAGGGCGGTGTTTGATTTTTGCGCATCCAAGATATCGCTTGAGGTATCTGAGGACAGCTACAACAACAACTACCACCAAGAAGAGTCTGAAGATATTACGTCTTTCTCCAGACTGATGCAATATAAACGAGCCACCTGTCTGGAGCTGGCAGAATGTATCAAGTCAATGTGTGACTCGCTCGAGATCCACTGTGAAGTGGTCCGTGGCCATTTGAAGGCCCCTGGTGAGATTACAGACAAGGCATCAGTACCACGTCCAAATCATGTTTGGAATGCAGTAGTTATTAACGATGAATGGCGATTTGTCGACGCTGCACTAGCCTCGCCCTCCTTCCCGACTCGAGACCATTACTACAATGTCGATAAGACTAGCACAATCAACCATTTCTATTTCTTGACGGCCCCAAATGAGCTGATCTATACCCATGTTCCGTGGGACGAAGCAGATCAGCATTTAGTACCTCCTTTGAACTCCTCCGATGCATTAGCTCTGCCGCTGGCTGGACCAGCTGCTTTCGAGCACAACTTGAAACTATTAGACTACCACCTGGGAGATACTCGACTGCATAACTTCGAAATGGCTCAGCTTGACCTGGCAATTCCACACGGAGTTGATATCCAAGCTGAGATTGTCTGTGGAGAAGATGAACAATACCCAGGACTGGCCCAAGTGTATTGGGAAAACAATCGGCGATTTGCTCGAGTAAAGGCTATGCTTCCAGAGCCTTATTCGCAGGGGGTTTTGCAGATTTATGTGGCTGAACGCAACATACAGGCAAAAGACCGAACTAATATGCCAATTGCCTATTCAGTTGGAGTGACTCACAGTGGCCAAAATGCTCCATTCGAATTTGTAGCTCGACACCCTACGCCGCACTGTAAGCGGCAAGACATATATGTCTCTCAGCCGTTGTGCAAGAAATTGTGTGGTGGTACTAGCTATGTCTTCTCTGTGCGTCAGCATCCGTCAAAGGGGGTTACGTCTGGATCTGGGTTTTCTAGGACTAAGCTAGGTATTCAGTCTCCTTCTGGTAAGATTCATAAGCTTCACCGCAAGGGAGGATCCGAGGAGGGGTTAGTGTATGGTACTTGGGAAGTCAATGTCAAAACTATGGAGGTTGGTACCTGGCGAGGTTTGGTATTGGCCGATCGAGGAAATGCATGGAGTGTATTTGCAGAATGGTATTGTATTTAGTAAAGTAGGGGGAAATGATAATTAATAATAGTGATTAATTGATTGTACTTCATTTTAGTAGATTGATACAGCCTTTTTGACAATAGTGATTAATTGATTGTACTTCATTTTAGTAGATTGATACAGCCTTTTTGACAAGTGAGTGATTATATTTCCTTCTAGCATATTGACATATCCCTTTTTGTTTTGGTTGAGTGAGTAATGATTCAATGACCCACAGTCTCCAATGAAGAAGAAAGATCTATACACGTTGAAGAATTCAGTCCCGATTACCGTTTACAGTCAACAGTTCTAGCTACACCTAAATAAATATACAGTCAAAAGTGTGATATCCACCCAATTCTGACCTCGCCTCGCAGACTAGACGTAGTTTGCTATCCTGGACCTGTCTACAGTAGAAATATAATACACACCCCCAGCGTTGGTCCAACTCACACTATTAGTCGGGAAATGATACTTGTCCACCTTCAAAATATTCAACGGAGAATGAATATTGTGCATCGAAATCACATGATCCTGAGGCACAAACGTCTTTAAGGATATGATCTTACACCCTTCTTTCAAATCCAAAAACATATTAACCAGACTGCCATTGAGCTCGTCATCGAAAGCGTAATTGTTAACTAGAATCACGTCTGCCTGACTCAGTTTCTTCAAAATCAGCGGATCCTGTGTGAAATCACTCGATCTTAACGTTATCTCGCCTAGCCTGATTCCATACTTAGCTACGCGACCCTCAAACTCGTGCTTTTGAGCTTCAGCCAGCTCTGACGCCGTCTTCATCATTTCACATCCAATGCTTTCACAACCGATCTCCAAGGCAGCCTGCAGGACACAATTCCCCACTCCGGACCCCAGATCCATAAAGACTGATTCTGAGGTCATTCTTGTCTGATTAAAAACCCTGGTCGCAAACCTGGGTAACAGTTCCCCATAAACGTTATTTGAAAAAGCCCTGTAATTGCGCAGGTCATTCGCTCGAGGAGAGACAACCCGCGAATACACTTGGTTCAAAATATCAGTTATAAAACCAATGTCCAACCGTTGTTTTTCTTTTATTACATCGCGAAATTCATTATTCTTACGAGCTTGGTCGACCAGCTCGTTGAACTCACCTATCGATTCTAGGAAAGCCTCAGAGTCTTTGTTTCTGACGGACTTTCTCATTCTGCGAATTATGCAGTCCTTCATGTGAGGGTCTTTTATCGTTCCCAGACTGTCCCGTGTCAATTCGCCCACCCTCTCCATGACTGTCTCGATTTCATCGAGTACATTGAACTCGTCATCTTTGATTGGCTCCGAGGCCGTATAACGTTCTTCACCATATGGCAGCTTTATATTAAACTCTATGTTTTTTCCTTCAAAGATTGGCTTGTGGGTTTTGCCAGTGATCAGATCGGACACTGTGATCACTTTTGTCGAATCTTTTCCATCGGAGAAAGGTTCGGAGAACAGCTCTCTGGTAGTGTCTACCACAGGCTCAGGTGTCGCTGCGATGGACGATTCTCCACTTGACACTGGTGACTTATAAGTTTTCTTATGATCCTTAGAAGGCGAGGATGCATGAGAACGGCTTGGAGTTGATGGTTTCGACGACTTTTTAGTACTTTTTTTCTGAATTCTTCCAGAGGATGGAGGTTCGGCTTTCTTACTGAGCTTGACAGTGTTCTTTTCCGAATTCGATGGGTGGTTTGGATTGGAAGACTTCTGAAGCTGTGAAAAGAACATATTACTAGCGAACTTTTAACTCTTTTAGCTTCCTTGATTATAGGGCTTCTGTGAATAGTTAAGAAGCAAAAAGGCAGATATATGTATAAATAAAGAAGTGGCGGAGAAAATGATGAATTTGTTCCGTGATGGGACTACTAGTATTTCGCGGGGTCAGCTCTCCAAGCACATTATGACCGGCAGCCTTCTTTTCACACTTTAGAATACATATATGCACTAACTTCGGTACTGGCACCATCACCGCCAGTATTATAGAAATAGAACGAAGCCATCATCCAATAAGTCATCATATATGATTCCGAGTAAAACTTCTACCCTGCTCATATCGGCATTGGTTGCCTATCGGATGTTCAATGCATTAACTATAAAGACGTTTTTCCAGCCCGATGAATACTGGCAAAGCCTTGAACCAGCACACATTGTCATCTTTGGATACGGCTTTCAGACATGGGAATGGCGTGAGCAGCTGCGAAGTGCAGCTCACCCACTACTCTATGCAGGAATCTACCGGTTAGCAGAGTACTTGAGTATAGACATAGTTCTAGCACCGAAACTGTTCCAAGGGGTGGTCGCGGCTTTCGGGGACTATTATCAATATGTGCTCGCCAAAAGAATCTTGGGTGGTGACGGGGCACAAATTGCTTTGATTGCCAGTGTCTCATCGGCTTTCAATTGGTTCTGTATTACCAGAACTTTCTCCAATTCTTTGGAGATGGTTTTGACCACAGTAGGATTGGCCTACTGGCCATGGAATTCGGGACTTGTAGACTTCTCGCACTACGTTGTGTCTCTTTCGGTAGCTGCTTTGTCGTGTATATTTCGTCCCACAAATGCCCTTATCTGGCTGGTGCTCGGATGCCGCCTCATTTGGCAGACGAGGTCTTTAAAACTGGCATTGACCGCATTGGCAGTTGTCGTGGGGTCGTTTACTTCTAACTTCTGGATTGACTACTGGTACTATGGCGAACCAGTGCTACCGGTAGTGAAGTTTCTGGAATTCAACGTTGTTCAGTCATTATCGCAATTCTATGGTACGTCGCCGTGGCATTATTACCTTTTCCAGGGCCTGCCTATACTGCTGATTGCGTACTTGCCCGTGACTATGATCGAGATGTACAAGTCACCCAGGTCAATTGTCACAATAACTGTGCTCTTAGTTGTGGCAGTCTATTCCCTTTTGGCACACAAAGAAGTCCGTTTCATCTACCCATTGCTCCCACTACTGCATTTGCTATTCGCAAAGGGAATGTTACGGATCACACCCAAAAGCCGCACGGCCCGGGTGCGGCTAATGGGCCTCTGGATCGCTATTAATGCTCCAGTAGGATTCTACTTCACGCAATACCATCAGAGAGGAGTAGTAGATGTGGTAGACTACCTGAGAAATGACCCAAAAGTACTTTCAACTGGGTTCCTGATGCCCTGCCATTCTACGCCGTGGCAATCGCACATGCATAGAAACATCCCGGCCTGGTTTCTAACTTGCGAGCCACCAATTCATATAAATCAAGCTGATCGTAAAAACTACCTGGATATCGCAGATATGTTTTATGAGGATCCGTTGGGGTTTTTGGAGGAAAAGTTTCCAGGCATGTATGGCTGGCCAACACACCTGTCGGTGTTCCAACATTTGGAGCCGATAATTGGCGATTACCTGCGTGAAAAGGGATATGTCGAGCACAAGCGATTCTTCAATTCGCATTTCCATGATGACCATAGGAGAGTTGGCGATGTCATTGTTTATGCACGAAAGACCTAAGCTATATGTATAGATGTAAAAAACTACCCCATATCTCTATTATACTGACTTACCGCTCTCGGTTTCTTTTTCTGGCTTCGAATTGGCCTCCTCCTCCTCGTTTTCCTGCTCAATATCGCTACTGTTGTCCAGAAGGAACTGTTCGGCGTCTTTGCGGGCCTGATCTTCTCTAGCTTTCTTCTCCTCAGCTTCCTTCTTCTCCTGGGCTAGTTTCTCCTCAGCCTCTAATTTGGCTTGCTTCTCTCTTTCGTCGTATACTTTCCTCTCTTCCTCGGTCATCTTGAGGGCCATAATGTCCTTGAGTTTGTTCCCTTTTACCAATGCCCAATCAACAACCCCCTCAGGTCCGTAACGTTCAAACAGCCACTCATTCACTTTGCTGAAATGCCCACATTCAAAAAACCCTCGATGGGCCGACAAAGGGCTGGGATGCACAGATCTCAAGACTAAATGCTTATTCTGCTTCTTGCTATTTGGCAAAATCTTGTCCACCCGCTTGCCAGCCGGTGAACCCCATGCCAGGAAGCATACGCCCCTGGGCTGGCTTTCAATCAATGCTGACAAGACCTTTTCTGTGAACTGTTCCCATCCCTGGTTCGCATGCGAATTGGCATTATGTGCCTGAACTGTTAAGCATGTGTTGAGCATCAGTACCCCTTGCTTCGACCAGTCTGTGAGCAGCCCCGACGTGGGCACTTTAAAATCACTGTAGCATTTTTGAATCCCTTTGAAAATGTTAACCAGCGATGGTGGAGGTTTTGTAGGAGGGTTCACTGAAAATGCCAGTCCGTGTGCTTGGTTGTAGTTGTGATAGGGGTCCTGCCCCACAATCACCACTCGGACATCCTGTAATGGAGTTAACCTGGACCATGAATAAACGTCTTTCTCTGGAGGGAAAACTGTTTTTTTGGCCTCCTTTTGTGCTTTAAGAAATTTTTTCAGCTGTAAAAAGTACGGCTTTGTCAATTCTGGGTATAGTACTGCCAGCCAGGACTCATCCAAAGTATCAATCTCCAACTGGAGGAGATCTCTTTGCTCGTCATTCAGCTCTGAGATCCATTTGCTCTTGTCGAACGAGGTCAGAGGAGCAGCGCGAGAGATGGATCTTCCAGGAGATGACTCTGCACCAAGTTTAGCTACCTTTGGTTTGAAAAAAGATGTTATAGTATTAGGCCTTTTAACTGTCATAGTTTTTTGCTGGGCTGTTATAAAAAAAGGCCTAAAGAGAAATAGATACGCGAATAAATGAACCAAAAATTAACGCGCCATAAATGGGCTGCCGGCGCGAAAGAATTTGCTGAACGCGCCAGGAACGGCTCAAGCAATGAACTAGAAGCCCCACCGACCGTTCGAGCCAGTACCTAGCTGAGCAGTCTGTTTATGCTTATAGGCTTCGATTCGTTCTACAGTTTCTGGTCGTAGTTTTAGTACCTGCTCAGAATTTTTGTATCGCTTGATAGCCTCGTAGACAGAAACAGCCTGCTCCAAGCTTTTGTCTTTGGAACCATAAACATCTAACAGCCCTACGAGACTGTTCATATCCCCGGCTTCCTTTCCTAATTTAAACCACTCTTCTGCAACCGACGGATTCGCAAAATAGTTAAGGTTGAGGAACCCCAGTGGAGCAAATGCATCTTTGAGTCCATGTGCCGCAGCTCGCTCAAAATGATACTTAGCGACTTTCTTGTTTGAATCTAGAATTTGCCCCAGGTAAAAGTGGCAGTCCATAACTTTGCCTGGATCATCAGTAGAGTTGTCAATAGCCTTTTGGAATGCTCTTCGGGCTAGTTGGATGTTCCTATCCATGAACTGGATGAGCCCAATATTTCTCAGGCACTCAACTTTTACGGATTGCTCGACATTGTGGTCTACTGCCAGTTGGTAGAACTTTACTGCTTTTTCAAGCTGGCCAGATTTGTATGCAAGATCTCCGGACACTTTGAATGCCAGAGGATGGCCTTGGTCCATGAGTTGGATTAGTAGTTGGTCTGCATGGCTTCTGTCTTGATGGTCTCTTTCGGGTCCTTCCTGCGATTGAAAATCTGAAAGAACCTCGCCCGCTAGTAGCGCAATTGCATCATTCTGGCCCATTTCAGCTGCTTTTTCGATCATGTCTCGTTCGAGTTGAACGAGTTGCTTGTTTGTTTTTCCTGACTTCTGCCTATAGTTCTGCAGGACTTTTTTCAGCAGCATCACATGATCAGCAGTTACACCTTTAGGCATAACCAACGAGTCATTTTGGCAGGCCTCGAAGGCAGCCATGCAATTTTTGTAAGACAGAGGAACTCTTAGTTGGAACAAGTGCTTTTTGAGCACCTGTTTGGGTAAGAGCTGCTGCATAAAAACGAAATCAAAAAGTCGTTCTGTTGGTAAAAAAAAAAAAAAAAAAAAAAGTCGAGTCAAAGCCTTCGGATCGGACCGTTTGTGATCCCTCATAATCAACTAGACTCAAGAACCTCGCTAGCCCCACAAATCAAACCCCTCCACTAGATCTTCAGACATAACAGACTTGATTGGTCGCAGAAATTCTCGAGAATGAAACCATCTATAGCTCTCCGTAGAGCCTCTGACTGCTCGCACCTAATTATAGGCGGTGGTTCTGTAGGGCTCGCGATAGCAGCTCGATTGTCTGCTCGTTCGTCAAACAGTGTTATGCTTCTTGAAAGACACTCTGAGTTGGGTACGGAAACTAGTGCACGAAACTCTGAAGTGATTCACGCTGGAATCTACTACCCTGTCGATTCATTGAGGACACAATTGTGTATCAAGGGCAAGCAAATGATCTACGAATATGGGAATAAATACGGTGTCGAACTGCAAAACTGCGGGAAATGGGTGGTTGCCCAGAACGAGAAGGAACACAAGCATTTGGAATTACTCCACGACCGTGCTAAGTCAACGGGTGTACCTCTGAATTGGTTGTCTCCAGAGAAGGCTGCGGAACTAGAACCAGCAGTACGGGCGAAAGCAGCTATTTTGGAATCTCCAACTACAGGAATTCTATCAGCTCATTCTTTGATGGCCTTCTACGAAGCCCAGATGGAGGCCAATGGAGCAGATGTCGCTCTGGGTACCACAGTTACCCAAGTTGAAAAGGATAGCTCTAGTGATGGTTACATTGTATATTGTGAAACAGAAGATGGTCCGATAGACATAAAATCAGATATTGTGATAAACGCTGCGGGCCATGGCGCTGTAGGTGTGCAAAACACTCTACTTCCCTCTGAAAGGCATCTGAAAGCATACTTTGCAAAGGGAAACTATTTCGCCTATGGAGCTAGCCAGCCAAGAGTGTCCCGCCTCGTTTATCCGTGTCCTAGCGATAGCGCATCGCTGGGGACTCATTTAACCTTAGACCTAGGTGGGCGAATCAAGTTTGGTCCTGATATTGAGTGGGTTGACAACCCACAGAATCTTGAGGTCAATGGTCAGAACCTCCAGGCCGCGTACGAGCAGATCAAGCAGTACTTGCCAGGTGTTGATATCAATGCATTGAACCCGGACTACTCGGGTATTAGGCCTAAGATTGTCAATGACGGCAAGTTTCAGGATTTTGTTATTCGTAATGAGGAAGGGTTTCCGGGATTTGTAAATTTGTTGAACATTGAGTCGCCCGGACTGACTGCGTCCCCGGCGATTGCTGAGTATGTAGAATCCATTCTATAAGCTGTGATCTTGTTTGCAGTTATCGCGGTGCCTTTTATAGACAGTGATCCATTCCTATCATAGAGAATGGAGTCCAATTGCTAGACAGTTTGATGTGCCTACGCCCAAGATCCGGTTTGCGTCATATCGTTTTTCCGTGATCACTCTGCCTCCATGCCTTTATAGTCTGAATAAACTGTAGCCTACATCGCGTTCACTCCGGGTCTATTTCTTTTTTTTTCCCTTGGATTCTACTCTAGGACCCGCCACATTTCGAGAAACGCCCATGCTATAACCCTGAGACAGCTTTTTCTATCAATCATAACTAATTCACCTATTGAGCCTGATCATACGCTCCTTCTCCGCTTTCTTCAAATCCTTCTCATACTGATCCGGCGCTTGTTCAGCCTTTCGAGGCAGGTACTCAGGCTTAGTTGGCATTGGGTTCTCAGTGAAATATGGCGACAGAAGAGCTTGTTCGGTGTTGATTCTCTTGGCAGGATTCAGGTAAAGCATGCTATTCATCAAATCCAACGCTTTATTACTGGCAGCCAAGAATCGATTCTCCAGTTCCTGCCGAGTGGGGCCCGGGTGAACAGCTCGTTTCTGGTAGCCTGGAAGCGATGTTACTCCAGGCCATGATTCTTCAGTAGGCGTCCCCAGAGCTCGAAATGTCACTTCGATCTGGTCTTGATCTGAATTCCCCGGTAAATACGGGGTACGAATCATCAGTTCCGCAAAAATAACTCCGACAGACCATATATCAATGGCTGTAGTGTAATGGCGACCCCCAAAGAGCAGTTCGGGAGCTCTGTACCATCGTGTAACTACTGTTGGGGTCATAGCTTCTCTTGGGCCACCCAGAGCTCTGGCAAGCCCAAAATCGGCAATTTTGAGATGTCCATTCGGTGACAGTAAAAGATTATTAGGCTTTAGATCCCGATGCAGAACAAAATTCCTATGACAGTGATGCAAACCTCTGAGAGTCATAAGGAGCCACGATTTAATATCTCCCTGTCCAAAAGTAATGCTCTTGTCCTTGATCAGCATTTCCAAATCACTAGGTAGAAATTCCAGTACCAGGTTTAGATTGGATTCACTAGAAAACACATCGAGCAGT
The DNA here is from genome assembly GCA_030564265.1 of Blastobotrys attinorum. NCBI lineage: Eukaryota > Fungi > Ascomycota > Dipodascomycetes > Dipodascales > Trichomonascaceae > Blastobotrys > Blastobotrys attinorum. Next base: position 150,049 of record JAJLUM010000011.1, read on the forward strand.
TCTATGCAATTTTCGTGCCGTAACTCCTGAAGAAATTTGATTTCACGGATAGCACTCATATCCAATCCGTCCTTGAACTCACTGACCTTGATCATTTTTATTGCGACCCGTCGTTTCGTATCCTTTTGGTGGCCGACGTACACTACGGCATATGTACCCTCTCCGACACGTTTTTCTATAATATTATTTCAATTGTTAGAGTTTCATTCAAGTAGTGGAATAGTAATATGGAGAAACATACCTTTAGTGTATCTACTGAGGGTGTCCTCATTACGAGCTTGAGCAGCGTCCATTGTGCTTGTATTTGATGAATTCTGTCCTGGTTTGGAATTTGATGATGCTAGAAATTATGTGTATTGGGACATCGCCCTCATGCTACTTAGGTCCATTACGAAATCACACACTATCTGGTCATGTTGCCAATACGCATATAACTTATATAAGCCCTGATATTTCGATGCAAACTGCTTGATGTTTTTTATTTCAAAGTGGACAATTCGTAAACTGCTCAATGTGGGGATGTTTCGCACCATGCTCCACATTAGAGCCATTTGAGCCTCATTGCATTCGTGGAACACCAAAGACAGATTCTGCAAATTGAATAGCTGCAAATGTCCAAGTCTTTCTAGTAAGTCAGACTTCATCGGCGAAATAAATATCTCCAGCACTTCTAATGTGTCGTTACCGTTCAATGCATCTAATATTGCATCACCGGGGCACTTTAGAGACAAGAACCTGAGACATGGACTATTCCGCTTGATCAATTGGTACTCATAATCATCGCCCCGCAACATCTCAGTGTAATTTAGCTCCATATTCTTCAAACTTGTTGGCATAATTTTCTTGATAAACCCGTGGGCCTCACCCACTGTAAACACCTCAACATTAGGATATTCCACGACTTCGCCCAAACGGCCCTCCAAAAAATTATTAGAACGGACACTCAGAGATAGAGAACGGACACTATCTGGTATCCATCTAATAGATTTCGGGTTGTTGAATGACACATTGATGATGCTTAAGATCCCCAGGCTCGGTACTTGATTGAAAACCTTATGTGCCAGAGAAGCATCTATACTCATTGATATACTAGACCATAGTTCCAACATTAATAGCCCTTTTGGGAGCGCTATGGGAAACTCTTCAGGCCCAGATATGTTGAGATCAACCATCTTAATTATGCCCATCTTAGTAATCGACTGATTTTGCAATATAGATTTGTATCCCGTAGTCACAATGCCTGTCCTGACCCCAAACCGTGAAATTAGGTTTTTGCACGCAGTTTGATCATCTAAAGAACTGAGTCGATTTATTCTTATTCTTATTATATCCACTTTGGGGAAAGACTCAGGCATGAGCTGGTTTTTGATCCATGTGTAGGCCATCTCCGGTTTCCACCTGCTGCTATAGCCGCTGTAACTAGTAATATTACTATTAGAGTGGCTACTATTGTTACCTCCTCCAAAATGAAAAAGTGTCGACTTTTTCTGCTGCTGGCTCTCATCGTACATCACTTGTTGGTCAAAGTTGAGCCCCCTAACATGCCCCAGCTGTTCGTTCAACTTCTTTCTTCTGAAATCTGAAACGAAATCAGCAATCTCTTCAGAGCCGATGACTGTCCACACCCCACTAGTATTTGTATCGAACATGTGCATACAGGAGCGTTTAGCTGATACCCACTGGCTTCGTCCTATTCCCTCCGGATGATCTTTCTTATACATTGTGAACTCGAGGTTATTCCAGCATCTCGGCATCACGATGCTACGCAATCGTCGATTTGTAAGATTCAAACTACAAAGGTCTGTGGCTCTCAAGCCATCTAGAACCAGCTCTACTATCTCTACGGGAAGATGATCTAGCATTTTGGTTCCTAAATTTATGTCTCTTTTTTATGAATTCAAAGACATTATTATGCTACTATTAACTGTAGGAATGTTATACCATCTCTTCATTTAAGGGAGAAAGTTAAGTTCTGTGTGTGTTTGTGGAGAACACGGCCCGGAAGTAAAGTGCGGTTCCGACCCAGGTGAGCTCTTAAAGACTGGAGTAAATGGAAGCAACTAGAGGCACATACACGTGTGCTTCCACTTTGTGGCCGGTTTATACGAAATGTCCATCGCTCTAGTTCTATTTGGTATTGAATCATTTATTTCTATAGGCTAGTTGGATCTTGAAAGTTGCATCATACATCTGCTTTATCGGTACACAGTATAGCACAAGTACAATTTTTGATCTAGGGTCAGACTATTCTAGTTTAAAAACTCTATGAGTGTATATCTCTAACATGTACTTCGGCTCATATGGAACTCTCCTCTCTTTTATGCCAATCTCTCTTTCTTTTTACACTTAGCCAAAAAAAGAAAACCGAAATTAATTAGGCCAAACTAACCTGGGACCCCTAAATGCTTGGCTTCGCCGATGGGCCCAACGGCTTCCCCGACCGGAAAAGCCACCCGACGCAGTGTAGATGATGCAGATCAAGCAGATTGGATCGTGAGAGCCTCAACGCCGCAGTATGCGGTATTAATGGCCATTAAGGGACATTGGTAATATTCTACTCATAGTTGTACCAATAATCATCCCTATATATTTATGTCTTAAGTGTTATGGCTACCATTATCTGTATATCTCCTGAAGCTGTATCATGTGCAACAAGAACGACCTTGCTTGTTGTAGAGGTATACAGCAGCTAGACAAATAGGTACTGTGGTAGAGTAGAAATGGTTAATCAAATCTTAAAAATAATTGAGTGATATTAACGATTGAGATTTATTTCAGTCCAATCACAGTACGAATAATTAGATATGCTGTCATACTAGCATAACATGTGAAACATGCAGCTGCTGTGTAGAAATAAATACGATGTAAAATTTTTGAGCCACTTTGTGTTACGGTATGAGAATACAAACCCCGACTTTCGGCGTATGCATGAAGCATTCTTACTGGTTATGAGTGCATTGTTGGATTTGAATTGCCTTAGTTCTCTTTTAATCTTCAGCGAAGTTCTCTACTTTTTCGCAATTGCATCATTGAAACCAATGGGTATCAAAAAACACGATCTTTTCATCCTATCTGACATAAATTCAGCACGACAGCTACCTTTGGTGTATATTATGCACAATTATATGTTCATCTACTATTTAGAAATTATTTGTTAGATAGTATTCTAGTATGCAACCCTAATTTTGCATTTTATACCGCCCTATCAGTTAATAAATAAACTTCAATTCCTTTATACCCCTAGCTGCTTCCTGAGGTTAGATATATCTTTTTCATACATATTGCTGAGGTTTTCGTCTCCTATTTTCCACATTTTTTCGTGGATTGTTGCAACACCAGCTTCATAGTCCTTGTACTGTGGGAAATTGGCAACCCACTTCCCTGGTTCTAATCTAGACCACGGTGTCGCACTGGACTTATCATGAGCATAGTTGAGCAAACCTTGATCCATCTGTTTATGATCATACCGATCTGAGATCTGTGAGATCCTGAGATAGCGTTGATACATCTTTTCAGAAGGTTTAAACACGAAGAACCCGGAGTTGAACATGCTGTTAGGAGAGACAGGAATGGTATGTTCCCAGCTCCCTTCAACATAATCGCTAGCAGCGAGGATATATGTATCATCACTACCCCCCTCATCTTCGTGTTCAGGAATGTTTTTAATCCTTGGCAAAGCATGAGATGACGGATCGTCGAATATCCTATCGAGATTTCTTAACATATAGATGTCGCAATCCATGAAGAGCAATCTACTATATTCAGTCAACTGCCAGATTCTGAACTTAGTCATTGTATCCCACCATCTGGTTGCACCGCCCTCGAGAGTGGTGTCAGAAGCAATTGCTTTAACCTCTTTCACCAATGCCCCATCGTCTCTCAATCTCTGCTTCTTTTTTTCTGTCACTGTCTCGGTTGTTAAGACAATGAAAGGTGCGTCTGCCAATTGAGTTTTTGTATCCTCATTGTGTAACAGTTTGTACGCCATCACTCGCACCATGTCGAAATAAGGATCTGGTTCGTCATCACTAGTCCGGGAAGACAGATACGTGATGAAACCGAGTTTCTCAGGTATTGTACTGTTTTTATCTGCTGGTGAAGAAGTTGAGGATTCGCCGTAATGTCCAAATTTCGAGCTCAGCAGTTCTTTAGCTCCTAAATCCAAATTGACAAGGAATAAAACTATCACGAACAGTGAGACAAGTGGAATTATAACGGCTTTAGACCGGAAACTCTGCAAGGAGGTTGAGGGTCTCATATCGAAATAGAAGAATAGAAATTGGCAACTTCTATGAAATGTGACAATTGAGAATTATGAGAAAAGGGCTAGCAGGTAAGGGAAAACTGATTTTCAAATTTTCGAGGCACTATAAGAGAGGTATGGCCAGAAAAAAACTGTATGCAATTATACTATATTGCATATGCATGTTATGCGACTCGTGCATCCACACGCATATATTTATAGATAAATATCTGTAGGTCAAACATGAAAATTTTAAGGGAGAAATAATACACTGCTTTTTTAATAGCTAAAGTCAATCTGAATAAGAGAGTGTTTTTCGGAGGTTGGCTGGTATTCTACCCTAAAACGGATATTTTTACAGTGGATCGTCGGTATCGGGATTTGCTGGCTTTTGAAGCGAAGTCTTGCCAAACTAAGGTCAATTTCCCTACTTGAAAAGCTTGAAAGTTTGGTACCCTGCTTTCAAGATCTATGGCTCCTCTCATGATTAAGGTCTTTCAGGGTTTGTGATCCTTTATATATATAATTTTTTTTTTTTTTTTTTTTTTTTTTTTTTTTTTTTTTTTTTTTTTTTTTTGTCTCCATTTTCTTTTCTTCTCAAGCCCACCGGGGGTACTTACTTGAGGATTTTCCAACAATTTTAGTGTCGTTCTGTTCCTATAGCAAATTGTGCCGTACTATGACTGAGACACTCTAATATTCTAAAGTAGATTAGTTCATCAAAATTTATTGTCACACTTTGGTGACCTGGATAATATACCAATTCAACATAGTAACAGTGTGGTACAAGCTCATCTTTGAAATATTAATACCATTGGAAATAAATCGTCCAGACTAGTACGATAAACTGAAATCTGGTGAGATCCACCTTGTATTGTATATGTGTATATTTTCTAATCTGACCACAGACGAATTCACGTGGAGGCTAACATGCGGCTGTCCAGAATACGCTTCCGATGATGTTTATCATTCGATACCGTCTAAAAACACTGAATTTTAGATACTGTTAAATGCCGTACTTGATTTCGAAATCGTTTTCGGAATTTTATTACACGGTTGCTATGTTTAACATTTATGGTGATGGCGCCGATCGCAACGTTGGAAATTCTCGATTGGTAACAGCCACGTGCATTTGTGGCGTAATTTAAGGGAGACATGTATTGGCCCATAGCTAGAGACATAAATACTGCGTATGAAATTTCTCAATTATTTCGGCTAAGTGACAACTTCTTTTGTTGACGTCATGAGAGGAGGCATGAGCACAGAAAAACTGTTCGGTGGTAACTACTTTTTACTTTTTCAAACAGTTACATATGACTTATCAATACCTATAGCCAAGATATGCTGGTTTGACACACGGTGTGTAATTGTTTTTTGGTACATAGGGTTTGAAACCTTGTGTGATACGCCTCGCATGGAACGTTTCACTAGGACAAGTACAAGACATAGGCTAGGATATATAGCAATCTATTCTAAATTTGACAGTTATGACAGATTTTTCCCAATTTAGCATTTCCCATTATTACACTATGACCTCATGTCTGTCTCTTTTGTTATCTCTGAACAATCTAACTTTTCGTTAAAATTTAAACGAACTTTAGCAGAAGTTGAGATATAATTTTCCTCAGTTTCTTATTGTGAAATCCAGCCATAATGGCTCTGTTATATCGAGCCAAAAACCTCATAGGCTCTTTGGTTATCGTCATCTTATTAACAGTGTTCATTGTGAATTTAGAATACTTTAATGAATTAAGATACTCGGATATTTTAGATGGAAGCCCGTTTGGACGCAGTAAGCATCATGGTGGTTCTAATAACGAAAAGCTAGGATTTGTTACATTCCTGTCATCCCGCAGTAATGATTCTGAGCATGACCCTTACTTTGAGATGACCCGAGTCATGGCTTTCAAACTCTTACACAATGAGGAAACTAAAACAAAGTTGCAAGATACTCCGTTCATCGTCCTTGCCACAGAGGCTGTTACTGAAAAAAAAAAGCAGCGACTGAGAGATGATGGAGCAATAGTTCGCGAAGTCGAAACAATTTCATCTGGGAACTCTCTTATTGGGGGAGCCAAACGATGGGTGGATGTGATGACCAAGTTTAGGGTCTGGGAGTTGATAGAATATGATCGATTATTGTATTTGGACTCTGACATTTACATTGTACGAAATATGGACAGGATATTTGATGATCCAGCTTCTCACGTGCTCCCTAAGATACAGGACATTCCTGAGGAATCAGATGAAGATAGCAGTGACGATGAGTACTTGCTAGCTGCCAGTGATTTTGTGCAGTACAATTGGGCACATAGCATACCTGTGGCGCCTTGTCCACGGCTCAATGCGGGATTGCTTCTTCTGAAGCCTTCACTGAATATGTTTAATAGGTATGTGGGTATATCCCGGATGCCAGAGAGATATGATACTGGTGAGATGGACCAAGGTGTGCTTAATTATGCTCATAATAAGTCTAGTGCGACACCGTGGTCCAGGTTAGAGCCTGGGAAATGGGTTGCCAATTTTCCTGAATACGGAGATTATGAAGCTGGGGTTGCAACTCTCCACGACAAAATGTGGTATTCTGCTGATAGACAGTTGTATGATATGTATCAGAATGATTTAGCAGCGACTTTTGAGGCATTAGGAGAGTAATAATATGTCTAAAATCAAGGTGCACAGAAGACGCAGCGATGCGATCTGAAAGAGGAGGAAGATGTGGTAAGTACAGATGCAAATATTCAAGATAAAAATAAAAAAAAAAAAAAAATACCTATTTACGATCAATTACGAATAGCTACCCAAATTAAATTCCAGTTGAAGCGAAGCCCCAACTAGAATACACGGTCAATAGCCCCCCGCTAGAATACTCGATAACGATCGATTTCTACCGAAGCTTGGTTTCAATCTCAGAATTCTCGGGCTCTTCATTCTGGGCCGCTGAGTTGATGCCATACGCAGCACCTCGCATCTCTCGCTCGTGGGGATCCTCTCCATCGTGGTGGGAATCGTTGTACTTTTTGATCCCCAAGGCTGCTTCAGCCTTTTCAACGACGCTCCTCACAGTACTGTGCTTCCGCTCTTGATATTTCTCGCCTTTTTGAGGGTGGGTATGGCTTTGATCCTGCGAGTTCATTATTATGTTACTTGTTTATTCTTGTGATTTCTCGAATATAATGCTTATTTCCAATATCTTTCGTGGTTCTTAAAATTACTATAATAAAGCTTCTGTGGACTTGTTTAAATAATGGGGAAATGAGCCGCACGAGTGGCGGTCATCGGTCGGACAAAAGCAGCAAAGTTGCTCTTTGTCACAGGACCAAGTAGCGAGCTTGTGCGGTTTTTAGGATGGTTACTCTTTGAAGTACCGACAAAACGTGACTGTTACCTTGTAATACTTGATGGAAACTAGCAGTTGGTCATATGCATCACCCAGAAACGTCGACTCGTGGGGGTTTTGCTGTAATGGGGGGTGATCGTCCAAGCCTTCTGCGAATGTCTTGCTGAGGCTGATACTCCCTAGTTTTTCAATCATCAACTTCGTCATTCATACAAACTTTACATATATATAACTGTATATACACCTCTCTAAATGTCATGTTCCGCCTCTACTCTTCATCGGTAATCATGACCTTGACCGATCCCGGGGTAGCGACTTTCTTGAATGCCTCGACACCCTCCTCAAGCTTGAACTTGTGGGTAACCAAGTCATCAACTTCCAAATGACCACCCTCAACCAGTCGGATAGCCCGAGGCCATGAGTTGGCATATCGGTATTGGTATTTGATGGTGATCTCGTTAACACTCAAATGCATAAATGGGACGGTCTGGAAGTCCTTGCCCACACCAACAATCTGGATAAGCCCGCCAAATGCCAATGAGTAGATACCAGCACTAACTGAGGATTCGACACCAGTGCATTCGATGCAGACTCGAGGCTTGACGTCTCCGGCAGCGGAGATTACCTTTTTCGCGATTTGGTGTGGAGAGTCTCCTCGTTCAACCAGAACGGTTCGAATACCTGGAACCTTCTTCTTGGCGAAGTCCAATCGGGACTGGTCAATATCAGTGATTACCAGTGGTTCTGCTCCTGCGGCACGTGCGCACATGGCAGAGATGAGCCCAATTGGACCAGCTCCACAGATGAGCACTGCATCACCAAGACCCACCCCGGCCTTGTCTACAGCTACCAATGACACAGAGATTGGCTCCAATAGGGCTCCTCGCGAGAAGCTCATGTCACCGATCTTATGGCACAAATTAGAAGGGTGCTTGAGGAATCTTCTTAGCTGTCCAGCATATGGTGGGGTGCTCTTGAACTTGACATCAGCACAACCATTGTACATACCATGCAGACACTCGTTGCACTTGTAGCATGGTTCGCCTGGCTCCAGGGCCACACGGTCGCCTACTTTGAAGGTCTTGTTGGAAGGGTGGACGGCAATGATGACACCTGCGGACTCGTGACCCAAGATGTGTTCGTCTCTGACGACCATGGTCTCGCCGATTTGGCCTTCCTTTTGGAAGTGGACGTCAGAACCGCAGATACCGGTGGCTCGGACCTGGACGGTGACTTCGTCGACGCCTGGTTCGAGATCGTCGACTTTTGGCTCGCATTCGGCGATGTAGAGGTCATGGTTTGGGTTGGTGAACACACCAATGTTTGGTTTTGAGGTTTGGATTGTAGTAGCAGACATTGTCACTGACGAATTTGATAGGACTTCGATGTGTGTTTTGTAGGAGTTCGATGTATTCGGTAGGAGTTCGATGTGATCAGTGTCAAAAATCGATGGAAATTAGTAGTAATACCAAGCTGCAACAAAAGACCAAGGAGACTGCCCGGTATTTATACAATTTCCACTCTGTTTCATCGCCTTATTCCTTTTTTACCCCTACAATGCGGGGGATTGCCAATGACGGAAGGATGAACCTATTGGGCAATGCACGGCTGGGGCGAATTTAAGCCGGTATTTTTCCATAATATCCGGGCGATGGGCCATTTTGCAAGAATAGTGGGCCACATCATGGGCAGCCGGGCCTCGGGTTTTCTGCGGTATTGGACTCATTTGGTATTAGAGTAATTCCATATTAGATTAATTCGATACTAGGCCAATTCGATACTAGGACGAATGCTCTTTTGGCGCTCGAGGTGGCCCACATGGATTGGGCGGTGGTGGAGCTGGAGCAGAGTGCTCCGCTTTTGGCCTATAGAGCTTAACACGTGACCGAGTCATGTGATTCCAGTCTGGGTGCAACAGTCAGAATGTTACCTTTGGGTAGATACCAAGGGCTCAATTGGATTATTACTTGTATTTGTAGAATTCAAGTGCTATTACTCGTTGTATTTATAACAGCAAGTGTTATAGTCGTATTTATAGAATCCAAGTGCTATTACTCGTTGTATATATATATAATTAAGCGCTATGACCGTCGTTCATTTCTAAAACCAAGTGCTGTTACTAGTTGTTTATTTCTGAAATCAAGCGCTATCAGTCGTCGACTGCTTTGTATATGAATATATGAAATCAAGTACCATCTGTCGTCAGCTGGTTTCATTTGCTCAAGTACTATCAGTCTTCAACTATCTGTATATATAAAAAATCAAGTACTATTTGTCGCATCTACTTCTATATATGAAATCAAGTAATATCTTCCGTCACCCCAACGAATAAAATCAAGTAATACCTGTCGCTATCACACCTACTCGTCCTGCCCGTCAAGCAAAGTAAACACAGGCGCATTGAGCTTCTCTCGCCCCTTCAGAAACAATAGCTCCAAAAGGAAGAAATACTCGGCCACTTTGGCCCCAGACTTCTCTACCAATTCTCCAGCAGCCGCAGCAGACCCACCGGTAGCAATGATATCGTCGACAATCACCACAGTCTGATCCTTCTTGATGGCGTCGGCCTGAATCTCAAACACATCCTTGCCGTATTCTTTGACGTACTCGGCCTGGATGCACTCACCAGGCAATTTGCCTCTCTTTCGCACTGGTACAAATGCAGCTCCAATTTGCAGAGCCAGGGCTGGTCCGAACAGAAACCCCCGTGCGTCGAGCCCTACAATCACATCTGGCTTGATGTTTGCCTGTTCTAATCGCAGCTTGAATCCGTCGAGTAGCTTCTGGAATGACTCTGGAGACTGGAAGATGGGCATGATGTCCTCAAACAGGATCCCCTTGGAAGGGAAGTCTGGGAATTGTCTCAGCTTGGATCGTAGGTCTGACTTTATGCTGTCCATTGGTACTGTGCGAGTGTGATCTCGTAGTTAATCTAGTGAGATATTAGTTGTACAATAAAGTTAGAAAGTTGAAGGTTGAAGTTTGAGACCAATATGGGCCAGTGGTGGGCGAAAATTTGGACCTGAGGACAAATAGGAAAAAGGAGAGTGCTATAGCTGTGCGCCACGGGACTAAACACCAGACATCAACTTTACCAAAACCTACAGGGGCCAGCATGAAAAATGCCTCAGGTCATAATGAATCAGTAACTTCAATGAACGACAAGGAGCTATGGATTGGCTCTGACGTTTCCACTGCTGTCGGGACGACAGACGAGTTCTGTAGAGAAAACCAAATAGAGCATTTTGTAGACTCGATAGCAGTCTTGATCAACAACCAGCTGGTGGACGACCCCAGGCTTCCAGCTACAGAACACATCCAGTTCCTGGCTGCTATAGTGGCCAATCCAGAGGCCATGTACAGCACTTTGGGCAGAGAATATGCTACAGGAGACCTTTGTGCATCGCGGAAGGCCCTAATGCTTCTCAGAAGAATGCTCCGTGTATCAAAGCACCCAATAAAGCACCGGCTGCGGATCAAGTTCCGAGATGCCTTCAAAATAGGGGCAGCAGTAGAATCAGACCAGTCTCAGGGCCAGGAGCATGCTGGCAGAAGGAACCACCAGAGGTTGTCTAGGAAAAACAGAACCAGCTTCTATGGCGACGTGGGGAATAGCATTACCGACGAGATAATTGAAGGGCGTAAAGAGGAAAATGATAGTAAGACGACCGAATTCGATATCGATGATATGCTTTCAGACTTGGCTGCTGAGCTTGGGTCAGGCGACAGTGATGTTGATTCTGAAGATTCCGACAATTATTCTCAAGAAAGTGCTGCTGCCGAACTCGAAATGCGTCCGCCAGTGCCTACATACGAACACAGAATGCCCAATCTGTTTTCCAGCGGCACATACATATGGCGCATGGTCGGGTGGGCCTTCACCTGTGCGACTATTGGGGTCTACGAGTACCAGCAACAATGGCACCAGTGGGAGCTACTGCTGGAGTTTCTGGCAGACCTGATCGACGATGATTTGGCAGCGGACAGCTCGGAAGAAGACACTCAAAGCATCATAGAGAACTGGACCAGCGAGGTCGGGCTGGCAGACGTTATTCATGCCATTCTCGCCGCAGTAGAAGAAAGAGACACTGAACCAGGAATTGGTCCTCACGGCTTGAACTACAGTAACAAGCTCATGCTCCAGTTCAAGCCAATTCTCGAATGGGAGAAGCAGAATCTGCCCAAGCTTAACGACCAGAGTAAGCTGACCGAGTCGAGATTCGACCCCACCAGAGTCGCTACTTTAAGATCGAGGTTTCTAGATGCCCTGTTCAAGATGGATCCCTCAGAGCAACATGGGATCAACGTCAGAGAGCAATGCCGCACCATACTGCAGAACGACAAAATCCACCGAGCGCTCCTCGGGCCAGAGTTCTTTGGTTACTACTCGTCTGCATCTGCGCCAAACACTCTGTCGAGGCTCGTTTGGAGCACTTATCTGGATGCGCCTGGCTACATAGACTACGTGCGGCAGATTCCGCTGGATCACGAAGTGATCCAGAACATTCTCAAGTCTGTGCCGTCGCGCTGTGTCTATGTCGACTACGTGCAGGTGGCTACTGGGTTCCTGGTGTGTCTTTATGATGCGTTTCTGGTGTACTTGCGGTCGTGGCTTCAGAATGCGCTTTCGCACAACCGCAAGCAGCTCAAGCATGCCTATGAGTATGGACGACAGGAGCGGTCCAAGTGGTACAAGCGGAAGCGGGTTGATAGAGTAGCTGCGGTGGTGGATCTTGAGCGGTCTCTGGGGCAGCTGGTGTATTCGGTGGTGCAGTAGTTTTGTTTCTTGGACACAGTTTGTGTCTATTGTGATGAACTAGTTTTGTTTCTTGGACACAGTTTGTGTCTATTGTTTTGCACTGGTTCTTTTGTACCATAGTGCTTCTGTTTCTTGATGTCAACAGTTTGATCCTACTGTGACCAACTAGATTCATACTGTGACCAACCAGACTCATTTTGCGACCAACCAGAATTCTATTACGATTCACCCGCTCTGCTCCTATCACGACGCCGGTATGTGTCTATTACAATACAAGCTCTCTTGCTATCATTACACACCTGCACACCACTTAGTCTCACTCTATCATAATTCATTTATTTATTCATTCATCCATACACGCCTTGCACGACAGCCCTAATGTTGTGACCACTCATAACCGAGTGAGCCGCACCTTCTTACCCAAAACCCAAATTATGCTCACTCTATCATAATACACTTATTTAATCACCCATTTATTTATCCACCCATTTATTTATTCATCTATTTATTGAATCACCTATATATACAAAACCCCCCATTGTACTATAGCCCTATCGTATGACCGCTACCGCTCTATAGCACGTAAACACTCATCCCCAGGCCAGCCGCACATCCCCCACGCCCACCAAATAATCCCAAACATTCCCCCTCGTGCTCCCCCAACAGGCCGAGAGGCAAGTCACATTCATCACCAAAACACCATTACCACAAATTGGGGAACCTACTGCTAGTACCATATATATATATATTATTGTACGTACCGATCGTTCTTGTGTTTTTTTTTTTTTTTGGTCACTCATTTTTTTTTTCTTATAATCTTGCCACAACATAATGACCAATGAACTTCAAAAGAATAGCTAACCGTCATATACAAAGATCAGAAGACGAGATCCTCCAGTCCGTATCTGTATATCACACAGATTTAGACACAAGCAAGATGCTGAGAGCTCTATCGCGATCCGCCTCTATCAAAAGTGGACGAAACAAAACACCCTCAGATTCATCAGCTTCGTCATCTCCTCCTGTGCCACCTACCTTGGACCCCAACTTCCCTACCGAACCGGCCCAACCGTGTGTGTTCACTGACAGTGAGATAAGAACCACAGGTACAAAGGAGACCGCAGGAGTTCAATCAGACATGACCACGGCAGCTCCTAATCTGAACCCTACCGGTTCAAAGGGCTCTTCCAGCCTGCGGAGGCTAGTGCCTAATCCTGCCTCTGACCATAATAATAATGATGATGATGGAAATCCAGATCGCACAGATAACAACAACAGCTACAAAAATCGTGGTGGCGAAACTGTCCCTCCAGGTAGCAACCCTGAAACCAACTCAGAGAAACCAGAAGAGCAGCCCAGACGCAAATCCAGTTGGTATTCTTGGGTCTGGAGCGACGAAAAAAGAGATACAACCACTAGCACAACCACAATCGAAGTGGAATCAAGTGAGGAATCAGGAAATGATGAGTCGGCAAAGCTCAGATCAGGGACTAACACCCCAGACAGCGATAACGACAAAGGCTCCGGAAAGAAAACCAACACAACTACTAACGATACAAACGAGAACAAGTCTTGGGCCTTCTGGTCAAAAAATGGAACCTCCACCACTGGTGAAATCGCCATTTCCGGCACAGACACACAGGACCACCCGAAAAACATCAAAAAGCCAATAATAGGCGACGAGCAACAACAACAACAAACTGCCAAAAAGCGTCGCGTGGTTATAAGACCCAACATCGTGGGACCATCCCCTACCGACTGTTTCGCTTTGAGCACCCAAACGCATAGAATCAAGTCATCACTAACAAAACTGGGCGAGTATTTCGTACCCAAGAGCCACCAAATCCAAGAATTCGACCCAGTGCTGCGATGCGGCCCGCAAAAGATCCGCAAAGCTGTCGTTATCGGTGTGCATGGCTTCTTCCCGGCCAAAGTAGTCCGTTCAATCCTTGGTGAGCCCACCGGGACCTCGATCAAATTCGCTAACGAGGCCGCTATGGCTGTCCAGAGATGGGCAGAGGAGAAAGGGTACCAAGTGGATATCGAGAAAATCGCTCTAGAGGGAGAGGGCAAAGTGCTTGATAGGGTAGAAAACCTGTACCAGCTGCTAATGAACTGGATCGACTTGATCCATCGAGCAGATTTTGTATATTTCGCAGCACATTCGCAAGGCACTCCTGTAGCGGTACACTTACTGTCCAGACTAGTTGAAGAGGGCCATGTCGAGCATACCAAGCAGTTGGCTCTGCTGGGTATGGCTGGTATATCGCTAGGCCCTATGTCAGGGTTGGATTCCAAGCTGGTTATGCGGGCTTACTCATCAATAGAAAGCACTTCCTTGTCTGAACTATTCCAGTTCCAAAGGCTTGACAGTCTGCAGTCCAGGAAATACATTGACTCATTGCGTACTATTATACAGCATGGTACTAAAGTAGCGTTCATTGGGTCGATGAACGACCAGTTGGTTCCCATGTACTCATCTACTTGCATCCATGTTTCTCATCCAAATATATACCGAGCAGTATATGTGGATGGACAGGATGTAGTTGCTCCAGAATTTGTATCCACACTGATTTCCCTGGCGTTGCGACTTCGGAACATTGGCTCTTCTGACCATGGTGTTATCAAGGAGATCTCCTCTGCATTGAGCGGGCCATTGACAGGCGGTGGCCACTCTAAAATTTATAATGAACCACAGGTTTATGATCTCATGGTGCGACACGCTCTTGAGACCAGTACTTCTAGCAGTTACAAAAATCTCCCAGTCAAGGTTGATTCTAGCTTCAAAGTGCCCAGCAGCGTTAATACGAATCCGTATCTGTTACCGTGGTGCATGCGTGGTCTCATGTCGGAAGCAACTAGTAGATCTGAGTTCATGACTCAGATCAACGAGCTGATAGATGAGTTTGAGTCCTGGAAGCCGGACAGCAAGCCGCTTAAGGATGTCAAGTATCGATTGAGCGCTATCAAGCATGTGCATGTGCACAGGCCCAAGCTGTGATTGCTTGAGCTTTGAGCTTAACATGTGCCAGAGCAATTTTTTTTTTTTTTTTTTTTTTTTTTTTATGTTATACAAAATTTTTCTTAGACGTTATACATTTCTCCTTTCAGCTTTGTAGTAATTTATTTCGTTATACCATATTCAACTTTATACAAGACCCGAATTTATCCCAAAATCTTTATGCTAGATTGTACCAAACCCGTCATAGATTACACCAAATCTGCCCCAGATAGTACCAATCCTGTATCCTAGATTATACTAAACCTGCCACAGATCGTACCAAATATACATCCCAGATTATACCAAACCTGTCCCAGGTCGTGCCAAATATACATCTCTATACCTTAAATGCGTTCCTAAATGCTTGATTACGTGCCTTGAGCGGACTAATCTTACCAAATTTCGTGTCACCCACGGGCCCCGAAGCTGATGCTCCCGCTGCTGGTGCTGGTGTGCCCGTCGCTGTTGTTGACGCTTTAGTCGACAATGACTTTGCTCGTTTGAACCAAGATTGGTCCTCCTCCTCGTCATTATCGTCATCGAAAGCCGATTTCGACGCCTTGAGCTTGAGCCGTCGTCGCCGCTTAGTCTGCGGCTTCTGCTGCTGCGGCTCCTTGTTCTCTTCATCACTGTCCTCAAACAGGCTTCGCTGTTTGTTGTCTTTGGTGGTTATAGTGACCTGGTCTTTCTTCAGGTCTTTAATTAGAGGACTGGCAGTGCTAGTTTTAGGCTTTGGGGCCGACGCTTCAGATGGCGGAGGTCTTTTCTTGATAGGACTGGGTGATAGTGGTGGTAAAGGCGATCCAGGAGGTTGTGCAGACTTTTTCTGGAGATACGGAGTTGTCGAAAAGCTGGACTTTGGCTTACTAGATAGCCCGGATTGAGGCTGCGAGGGTTTTCGAGTCACCAATGGTGAAAAGATCTTTGGAGCCTGAGACTGAACTGGAGCCACCGCTGGAGAAAATGTCGAAGATGCTTGCTGCTTCAAAGGAGAGCTTTGTCGTGGTTGATGCTGCTTGACTTTGGTCTTCAGAGTCTCGACTTTTGCCTCTAAAGCCTTCTTTTCTGACTCATGCTTGTTTTTGGCTCGTTCCAACTCTCGCGTCAGTTTGTCGACTTGGTTCTGCTGCTGCTTGAGTTGGGTTTTGGTATCTTGGAGTTCCTGTTTCAGCCGTTTGTCACTCTGCTGAAGTTCTGATTTGTCCTTTTCAAGTGTTGTTGTAGATCGTTTTGCAGACTCGAGCTGAGACTTTAGTGTCGTTAGTTCCTTTTCTAGGGCCCGTTTCTCGGCACCTACTTTACTACTGGTCTCTGTCTGTTTCTTGAGAGTTTGAATCTCTGTTGCTAGTTTCTGGTTTCGTTTCTCTAATTCGTTGGCTCTTGAATCCTTGGAAGAGCTTAGGGCTGCAGAATTGGATTCTAGTTTTGAGATTTGATTCGACATGATTACGTTTTCTTGCTTCAGGTCCTCCATGGCCTTCTGGATCGTGCTTTTTTCGGCATCTCCAAATGAGAGGTCATGATCCCTAATTAGGAGTTCGACTTCATGTTCTCTTTGTTGGTGTTGTAGTTCAAGGGCATGGGTGTCATGTATGGACTGTATATACGAATGAACCAGTTCGGAGATTTCCTTTTCCTGAATTAGTCTTGAGCTTGGAGTCTGTGCTAGTCATACCATTTTATGTCTCTGTATCTTTGTCAACGCGTTTTATTTTCTAGTGTGTGTGTTTGGACTAGAGCGATATTTATAGATGGAACTAGTAATATTAACCAAAGTTGATGTACACTGGAGTAACAAAAAAAAAACATCACGCACACGAGCGCTTTTTTTTTTTGGGGAAACTGTTACGCGGTCGAGGCGTTGGCTGTTGCCATGGCAACTCGCCGGGCTTGGTTTCTGTGTTAGTTCTAGAATGCGGCTGAATCGCGACCAGAATGATTCCGACCGTTTGGACATTTCTCCATTAGTCCTCAGAGATTTTATTATTACCCAAAGATTCCTTCTCCCCCTCTCCCTCAGTGATTTCATTTTATTTATCCAAAGGTTTCATTGTTTTTCAGCGATTCCATTATTCCTCAGTGACCCTATTATTACCTAAAGATTCCAGTGTCACTCCTCATCACTCTGCATATTGACCTTGTCTGTGCTAGAGCCCACAGCCCCCGAACCAGACCCACTCTCTTTGCGCAGCTTGTTCATTCTCTCGATAAAAGCATTGGCATCGTTGAGCTTTTCGGCCTCTTGCTCGGCCCTCTGCTTCCATCTCTCCACCAGCTGGTGGTTCTCCTCTTCTAGCTTTTTAGCCTTGTCTTCAGAGACGTTCAGCTGGATCTGAAGGGCCAGAATGTCGTCCTGTAGGTTTTGGACGTTTCTACGGGCTTTAGATAATTCCGACTCGCTCGATGTCGAGCTGGCTTTGAATGTCTCTGCCTGCTGCTTGGTCTGCGAGTACTTCCGGGCCAGCTCTTTCAGTCTGGTTTGTGTTTTTGTTAGGGCATCTTCCTTTATCGACAGTTCGGTGTACAGCTTTGTGATCTCGTCTTCTTCTTCGTTGGTGTCGTCATCGGGCCTTCTGGAAGAGGGTGTTGGTTTGGTCGACTCTGCGACGATTACCCTCTGGGCTGCTACTTGGACTACAACTGGCATTAGCACTGGCTGAGAGATTTTTGGACTTACATGTAGATATAATACTGTCGTACTGCTTTTCTCGAACATCTCGCTGATCCAGCTCTCGTTTCAGATCATCTAGCCACATTGCGGGGCCAAAATGCAGTAAAGAACTATATAGCGCTATGACAGAGATGGCCGAAACGATATTAGGCAATGGCAGAGATGACGAAATAAGACTAGATGGAGTTAGACTAAACCAGTGCAAGTCTACGATAGAGCTGGACTAAAAAGGTGCGATATAGGACCGTGGGGAGGTAGTGTTCTAAATGTACTCCCACCACCACTAATGCTTAAGCCTCCTGCCCAAGGTCGGTTCTCCGACATCAAAACTTTTTTTGGGTTTTTTTTCTTCACTTAAGAATCGACTGACTGATTACAACTATGATAAATAGACTTGCTCTATTTTCCAGGCGCCAGTGCTGCACACTAAATAGAACCAGGCCTATACTGAGAGCAGAACGACTGCCTACAAAAACCAATGCCAGATGCTTGCATGACTACGCCGGGTTGCACCCTCTGCTACTGCAAAAAGCAGAGCAGCTGGTGAAAGAGCACGACAAATTGGCCCAAGAGATATCCTCCGGAGAGGGTTCA
This sequence comes from Blastobotrys attinorum, assembly GCA_030564265.1. Classification (NCBI taxonomy): domain Eukaryota; kingdom Fungi; phylum Ascomycota; class Dipodascomycetes; order Dipodascales; family Trichomonascaceae; genus Blastobotrys; species Blastobotrys attinorum. The sequence continues at coordinate 168,657 of JAJLUM010000011.1, forward strand.
TTCGACCCTGCAAAAGCCACCAAGGTCTCTCGACTGGGGACAATCGCCGATAGAGTCGCAAACTACAAAGAGCTGACCAGCGAATATAACGAGCTCAAGCAGCTATTGGATGACCCTTCGCTGGCATCAGAGGCCGAATCAGAGCTGGACCAGGCCAAAAAGTCTATAGAATCGCTGGCAGAATCTCTAAAGACCCAATTGGTACCATCAAACCCCTTTGTAGACAAGGCCACCATATTGGAGCTGCGTCCTGGGGTCGGGGGCAGCGAAGCCATGATCTTCACTCATGATCTGATGAACATGTACCAAAACTATGCATTGAAGAACCGATGGCCATTCAAAGTGCTATCAGCTAATCTGAATACTAACGGAGGGGTCACTGAGGCTATCCTGACGATAGACCAGCCAGGAAGTTATGAGCGACTTCAATATGAAGGTGGAGTTCACCGAGTGCAAAGAGTACCAGAAACTGAGTCCAAGGGCCGAGTTCATACCTCCACTGCCGCAGTGGTAGTGTTACCACAGATGAATGAAGATGTGAATAATGCTGAAGAAGCGGAGAGGGTGTTTGCCCCAGGAGAGATCCGAATGGACTTGATGAGATCTCGAGGCGCAGGTGGCCAGCATGTTAACACTACTGATTCTGCTGTTCGACTAACACACATCCCTTCGGGGATTGTGGTGTCGATGCAAGATGAACGATCTCAGCATAAGAACAAGGCCAAGGCTTACATGGTGCTTCGGGCACGGCTGGCGGAGAAGGAGCGAGTCGCTAAGGAAGAGGCAGAACGAAGCAAAAGGTCTGCTCAGGTTACTACTACCAATCGTAGTGACAAGATTCGAACCTACAATTACTCGCAGAATCGGATTACCGATCACCGGTGTGGCTTCACTACGTACAAGCTAGAGCAGTGTATGGCTGGAGAGGCGTTTGATGAGGTGATTGATGAGATGGATAGGTTTGCGAAGACGGAGAAGATGAAGGAGTTGCTAGAGGACCCGAGCTAATGGTGGAGCTCGGGAACATTTTTGTACAGTAGAATCTGAATAGCATTCATATGGGTGTAAGCCCAGAAACATTTTGTACAGTAGGATCTGAATCCATCCTGTTTGAAACAGAGCAATTGTCTAGTAGGATCTTAATCCCTAACATGTGAGCCTAGTAGCATTTTGTACAATAGGATCTTAATCCTCATAAGTGGGCCCGGAAGCATTTTGTACAATAGAATCCAAATCTCATCATAATTAAATCCGAGCAATTGTGTAGTAGAGTCCTGAACCCCATCATATGTAAGTCTAGAAATAATTGCACAGTAATCCAAAAAGCCCAATATGACTCCTCATCGCTATATTCTCACCGGATCGTGGCTCTCATTCGACTCACTCGACTCACTAGCTCGTTCCTAAGCGGAGTCGACATGTAAGCCTCACGTGCTTCTAATCGGCTCATTCCAATCGGCCGGCATCTCCACGCTCCCAGTTTTTGTATCCACTCACACCTTCATTCGCATATATTCAGCCGCTTTTGATGCTCTATTGAACGAATGAATGAAGACCCAGTTGCCCTGTCAGTGCACCAAGTTCTGGACAGAACTCTCGATGTGACTGCCCAGAAGCTGGAATCCTTGCAGGAGTCTCAAGTGGCCCTATCAACACAGCTCAAACTTTTGACAGCCAGTATGAACTACCATTCACATATATAGAGGACTAGTACTAACCAATTTCTTGGCTATTTTGCTGCAGAGCTGGAGCAATATAATGAGCACAGTGATCCTGTCGACATCTCCAAAACTGTAGAGCAGATAGCTACCAGTCGAAAACGTCTAGCCTCGGTGAACTCTACCTTACAGGCCGTCCAGCAGCGACTGACACGTGTCAAGGCCCGGATGGAGTAGCATCAAGTGGATGAATCTTTGTGTATGTGGAATCATGGTAGCACTGTGGCTTGTTCCATCTGTGGAGAGATTAATTCCACTAGTGGGGTCAATCGTACTCTCTATCGAGATTTCTATTGTAGCCTACTAAAATACAATAAAAATATATATATATATTTACATGTAATGCCTCAAACTCACTCAATTCCTCTCATAGCGGGAGCACTGTATTTATATCCAAATAACTACAAAGAAATAAATAGATTGGACCTCAAACCCGCCCATTAGATCCATTGCGCATGCTATCCGGTACTAAATCCGCATGCTGATGTCATCCCAAAATTGAAACAGACAACGTATAATTTGCCCCAGCTTAACGCTCCCACATTTCACCGCCTGTCTCAACTCGCTATTCCCCTTTTTCTACAGACAAAAAAAAAAAAAGAGCATATCAAAGAACAATGGAAACACTGGAGATTCACTCCAAATCGTTTCTGATAAAATGGGTAACTGCGCCAAATGACTCGGTCATTTCATGGCAGATCAAACCGAACAAAAAATCAATCCAATTTGGTCTGTACAAGAAAACCAAGGATGTTGATTTCTCCGACAATACCAGTACTTATTCATCATCCAACCAAAACCAGTCAGACTCGTCTCTATCATTACCTCGTGGTGGTGCTGCTGCTGCTCCTCCACCACCAACTAGAGAACGGTCTTCGTCAAATGTAGGCACCATTGAAGAACGCCTCGCAAGAAATGGCCTCTCGAAAGTTCAATGGCAGGGTCGGTGCGAACCAGACGAATACCTTCGTGGCCGGCACGAGGTCCAATCAAGTGCAGGAGGAGTCTATGCATTGGTGTTCGATAACACCTTCTCCAAAACCACTGCAAAGACCGTTTTGTTCAGCCACCGAGTAGAAAAACGCGGTAATGAGACCCAAGTGGTAGTCAATGAGCCAGATTCCATAGAGAACGAACAAGCCACCTGTGTGAGCGACGGACGTTATCTAAGAGGAATGCTGCTGAAAAAGAGACGAAAAAGGCTCCAAGGATACGCAAGACGTTACTTCGCATTGGACTACAAGCAGGGTCTGCTCAACTACTACCTAGACCAGCGGTCCTCGTTCTTGAGAGGGTCAATGCCGATATCCATGTGCGTTGTATCTGCTCGTGAGGCCTCGAAAGAGATGTTTATTGATTCTGGAATGGAGGTGTGGAGCATCAAGGCCGTCAACATGGCTGACTTCAAAACCTGGGTCCAAGCCTTGGACGTTGCCCGGACCTTGACCTCTAATAATGGTATCGACAGCTCCATGACTACTACTGTACCGAACAGCCCTGCTAGAACAAGCCTCATCAAGCAGAAGGAGGATGAATGGAATGCGGTCCGCAAGCTGGTGGAACAGCTCGACGAAATCAAAGCCAAGTCTAGCTCTATATTGGAAGAGCAGACCAGTAGCAGTGCCATTGACTCGTTACCAGCGAGTCCAATTCCACCTCCGGTGCCTTCGTCGCCGCCAATCGACGGGCCAAAGCTCCAAAGGAGACCGTCGTTCTGGAAGCGAAAGCGAAGCAAAGAGGCCAAAGAGGCCAAAGAACAGCAACAGAAATCACCACTGTTAAACAGTGGTTCTCCGTTCAGTAGTGCTAATGCCAGCTCGACGTCTCTGGGCGTCCCTCCTGCAATCCCTACCTTGTCGTCATTAAGCTCTCCGCATCCTCTGGTAAAAGAAATTGATCGTGAGCTAGAAGATGTGATCAATGAGTTCAAGGCGATATTTGCCAAAAACGACAAATTTAAGGACGTGATAGCCGCTGCAGGAATAGGAGCACCTGCGTCGATTCCACCCACCGCTCGTCCAAGTATGGACGGCGGCGAAAGTGTGTGGTCAGCTGACGAGTTCTTTGATGCTCACGAAGCCTTTGACGGTGTAGTATACGTCGATGATAGCGATAATGAGCGGGACGGCGAAAATGATGATAATGATGAGAGGGCCTACGGTATGAGCACCATAGCAGAGAAAACTGCTGCACCAGTCGGAACTAAACTATGGGGCGACTCAGGTGCAGCCCAGACTAATGACAGGCGCGTACCAGAAGAATTTGAGTTTGAAGACGACTCAAGCGATGAATCTGATGGACAAGATAGTCGCCTCATGAAGGATGTGTCGAAAACACACAAGATTGCATCACATGACCTGTATCCGTTGCCGCATGATCTAGTGAAACGACAAAACAACTTTGAGGGAACCGATAATGGCCCGCCACCTAGCTTAATGTCAGTGCTGAGAAAAAACGTTGGCAAAGACATGAGCTCGATCCCTATGCCGGTCACATTCAATGAGCCTATCACTTTGCTCCAGCGGCAGGCCGAGCTGATGGAATACTCTGAGCTCCTCGACAGAGCAGTAGCATCGTCCGACATGATCGAACGGGCCATGTTGATTGCCTCGTTCTCATTTGCCTACGTTTCTGGGTTCCGGGCCAGAGAACGATGTACCAGAAAGCCGTTCAATCCGATGCTGGGCGAAACTTATGAGCTGGTGCGAGAAGATAAGGGCTTCAGACTGGTGTGCGAGAAGGTTTCGCACCGGCCAGTTGTTCTGGCAATGCAGGTCGAGTCTGCTGACTGGACTCTAAACTACAATGCCAAACCGAATCAGAAATTCTGGGGTAAGACCTACGAGCTCACAGACGCTGGCCCTATTAGAATAACAATCAACAAGACTGGCGAGACGTTTGAGTACTTGTTACCATCTATGTTCATGCGGAATCTGATTGCAGGGGAGAAGTACATTGAGCCAGTAGGAGTATGCAACGTATTTTCCTCGTCAGGCGCCAAGGCCACGGTAGAGTATAAATCGGGTGGTATGTTCAAAGGCAGAAGTGAAGAATTGACAGTCCGTGGATTTGATGCATTGGGTGTTGAAACTTCTAGCTCCTTTTCTGGAAAGTGGACCGATAATGTTGTAGTAGCATCGTCCACAGGCAGGAACGCCGCACGCGGCTCATCAGGGTCTGGATCTTCGTTCAGCAGTGGCGACTTGGTCTGGAAAACTGGCCAGTTGGTCGAAGGATATGAGCATAAGTATGGTTTTACAGAATGGGTGGCATCTCTGAATGAAGTCACTGAAATTGAGAGAGACAAGTTGCCTCCTACGGACTCACGGATGCGACCGGATCGATTGCTGTATGAGCGTGGCCAGGTGGACGAGGCAGAGAAAGTCAAGCAACAATTGGAACAGGCTCAGCGAGAAAGACGTACCAAGCTGGAAAAGAGTAAAGGGCATTATACGCCGACGTTTTTCCATAAGGTGGTTGAAGAAGAAGAAGATGATGATGATGATGATGATAGTGAGGGACGAGGTGTTTGGGTGCTGAAGAGCGATAAGGATAATTACTGGTATCGGCGAAGAGTGGGGGATTGGTCTAATCTGCCTCCTATCTGGTAGTGTTTTGGATTTACTGGGGTAGCTGTGGTGTTCTATTTCTGCGGAGTGTGTTTGCCAAGATGACTATAGGTCCAAAAAGAAGATGTATTTGTACTAATAAATGTAAAAAAAAAAAGTAAAGAACTACTTGATATAGACTAGAAGACCGGGATCTGTTGGTCGCGTTGATTGAGTGCCTAATAGTATCTCAAAAACGACAGGAAACTGTTAATGTAAGTAATCTTGTTCTGACATATAACCTCACTTACTAGTGCCCAGGAGGAACTTAGTAGGAAAGGTTTACACGGCTGGTAGTGGCTATCTAAATTCGGTCGCCTATGCTGCATCGTACATGCTATGTCCCAATATTATCATAAAAAGAGCATTCTAGCCAATTCATAAACAGCATTCTAACCAGTTGATAGACCGTATTCTTATCTCCTTATAATCAGTATTCTAGCCAATTTATAAGCAGTATTCTAACCAATTCATAACAGTATTCTAACATACTCATAAAACAGTATTCTTATCTATTCATAACTAATAATGCTTTGCTATCGTCATCTACTACTAGCAGATATTAACTCTCTTCTTCACTCACCCCAACCACTGCAGTGTCCTCTTGCTCCTGCCTATTGATGGCAAAAAACGACCAGCACACCATCGCCGCACCCACCAGGTACATTAGAGACCCAAAATGGTGTCTCAGGATAAAATCACCCACCATCGACAGTGGAATGGTCGCCGAAAGCCCTACAGTAACTACTAGTGGGCTGGTCATCAGCATCGCCAGAACCCAGAAAAAGTCGCTGATAATCGTTGAAGCGCCATTGAGCAACAACAGCCACCAGATACGAGAACTTGGCGGTAAGCCAAATCGCTCAATACCTAGATAGTGGAACAGAACTAGCACTGGCCAAATGAAAACCACGTTTGACAGCCCCACACAACCGAAAAAGAACTTGGTATCGATACGGCTCTCGTCCCCTACTCGATACTTCAGTAAGGTGGTGTATGCACCGTATAATATGGCACTGAGTAAGGCATAGAAATTCCCCAAAAGTGCGTTTGGAGGGGCTGTTTCGTCCGTTCCATCTGCCAACGATACAAGACCCACTCCAGTGATCGATACGATCAATGCAAATAGTTTGTATATGCTGAAGCTCTCAATTTTGAACGCAACACCCAGTAAGAGTGTGAAGAAGCTTGATGTGCATGCTATGATTGTGGCACTTGCCACTGTAGTGTACAAATAAGAGGCATTATTGAACAAATTTGCCGTGAACCAGATTAGTGAAAACTGGATTCCAATTTTTGCAGTCTCCCTCATTGAAAACTTTGTCTGGGCCGTGGTAGTACTTCTCTTAGAGGCATCTAACTGTGGGTCTGAAACTGGGACTGGACCCGACTCATCTTCCTCATTTATCTGTTGGTATCTATGCCGTTGCTTTCTGTATGACGAGGTCTTCATTAGAGTTGGGATTAGATACACCACAAATGTGCCAGTATTGACATAGGTGATAAAATATGGCTTGTCGTATTCACCCGACATAGCATTTACCATGAACCCTGAGCCCACCCACAGGACTACTACGCCGGCGAGGAACATCAGGCCGGTATGCCATCTATTCATTTTTTTTTTTTTTCTGTCTATAAGCTTCAGGTGCGACTGTGGTGGATGAGGGCACCTTTTATCCTTTTCCTTTTTTTTTTTTTTTTTTTTTTTGGTGTCTTTTTAGTGAGTCAGTGAAGTGGAGTAGTGAGCCGTTTTCTAGCACGGCACAGTTTAACGGGTTAGATAGGGAGCGGTGCTCCGTTATCAGGATGTATTTGGAATTGATTATAAACTTTGAGAAAATGAGCAGTTCAAATACAGAATAAAGGGATAGGATAGTGATATGTTTCACGACTCTTTTAGATCTAATAGCTCGGCTAGCTTTAATTCAGTAGTTCTTAGTGGTTCAAATAGTTCAACTTTACTTAGATATAGACTTATATATATATATATATACTTGCAGAGTCCTTATGCGTAGTATATGACGATCTCTTAATAGCACAAAGCGACTAGATCTAATAAGAACAGCTCCTCATTAGACCACACGTTAATCCAACTGGGTGAAACACGAAAATCCTATATGTACAATAGAACATACCGCATAAATCCATTTTGTAGACCATTTTGTGCAACCTGATCAAGGTCACCTTCTAACGCCGCACGGACTCAATATTCTTCTGGATCACACATGATTAACAAACAACATAAACGGATAATATGAAAAAAAAAAAAAAAAAAAAATTACCAGCATTGAGAACATTTCCGTTTCCCCAATCCAAGTTAAACAAAAAAAAAATATACATTATCCAAATGTTCATCTGCTTCAGTGCGTGCCAGTGTCCACTACTTTGGGCCCAACACTAGCAGGGCAATCACCACATCACCTCTGTCGCCGCGCTACCACTTCTCCGACTCCACCACCGTCTTTTTATCAAAACCGAGTTTTTCAACATAGAGCGATCACTAACGACATAGAACCCCCAAAATGTTCAGCGAAACACCTATGAATGCTCGTAAGCGTGGAAGGCCCATACACTTCCATGGACTTCCAGCGACACAACCCTCTCAGCCGCTACGTTCGATAGCGAATAATTCACCGACGAGACGCGACCCAGGCAACGTTGATGATGATGCGAGTCTAATTCCACAGACACCCAATGGTACAAGGACTCATGAGAGGAATCTGAGGAGCAGGCGTGAATCGAGGCATGTTTTTACCCCGAAGCCTCCGGTGACGACGTTGTTACCAGATAACGACGAGGGGAAAGGGCAAGAAGAGGCTGAAGATGAAGACGAGGACGAAGAAGACGAAGATGAAATATCGCGTAAGTTTGGTTTTACAAGTACATTTTTTTTTTGGCAAGTAAAATACTAACTCTGTGAAAACAGACGACTACAAGGTACCTATATTGCCTGCACACAATTTCAGCGAAAGTGAGGATGACGACGAACTGGGCGAGTATGAAAATGAGTATTCCAAAATTGCCAGTGCCCAGATAGAAGAAGAAAAAAAGAACGACGGCAGGCAGAAAAGAGTTTTGTTCAACAGAAGTACGCGCACCTATGATAAGCAAGAGGAAGAGGAGGATGATGATGACGATGACGACGACGACGATGACGATGACGATGACGACGACGACGACGATGTAACATCTTGGATGGCGGATTCAGCAAAAAGAATATTCACACGCGTAGTCATCGTAACTTATAAAACCGCCAGCATGCTTCTAGGCCCCTTCTTCTCCAAGCGCCTGTGGTGGGCAATACCTTTCGTCCTACTAGCCTTCACACTAGTATTTGGCATTGGTTACAGTATTTATTCCGCTGTGGGTTGGGCAGTAGCGTACAACCCTCCAATAGCAGTTCCAGAAAACATGAATGACATGGTCAAGCGGCTCATGGCCGTAGAGAGAGAACTGGCCACAGTATCAAGGCTGTCCTCGTCTCTAAGCGCTAACATGCAAGACAACTATCGAGACCACCAAGACAAGTTCGATAGGCTCGAGGGTGATCTGAACGAGGCATCACGAGGCATCCACAAAATCTCCAAAGAACTGGCTCGTCTCAGTAACGATAACCTCGACTATGGCGAAAAGTCCACTGCCATAGGCAACGAGCTGCTCAATCTGCAAAAGAGCATGGGCCAGCTACAGGCTGTGGTCTCGTCTCAAGAAGAAGACCAGTCCCAGGTGTTTGCCATGATTAACGACCAAAACAACACAATCTCTTACCATCTGGCCACTGTCCGGGGTATAGAAAAGTCTATGGACAATCTCAAAAACCGAATCGCTACTCTAGAAGAAGCAGAATTGGGCGAGCAATCAGCCCTGCAAGTAATTGAGCAATACCTGCCATCGCGGGTAGCAGTGCTGATTGACCCTAACACAAAACAATTAGTAGTCGCTCCAGAATTCTGGACATTTTTAGAGTCGGTCATCCCTCAGCTTTTCCCATCATTTCTGGACCCCAGCAGCTCAAGTGGTGAGGTTGCAGCCCCTCCTGCAAAAGTTGACTGGGATGAGTTTTTAAAATTAAATGATCATGCGATCCGGTCTATCATCGATGACCAGGTCAAGGATGCTGCGCTCATCGACAGGCAACAACTGACCCAGCTGCTGGGCGAAAAGCTGGCCGAGCAGCGCCAGGAAGTAACCCAAAGACTAGAGCTGCTTGACCGTAAGATTAAACTTTATGGCGAGTCTGACCAGGACGCCAATTCTGAAAACCGCCTGACAGCTCCAACGCAGTATGCTCTGGAACAGCTAGTTCAGCAGCAGATAGCCCAGCATACTGCTGGAATTTTAATCGACAAGCCCGACTTTGCCGATGTCAAGCAAGGTGGGAAAATAGATTATAGTGTAACTTCGAGAACTTTTAATCACAAGCATGGCAAGTCCATGTGGTACAAGTTTAAGCGTTCTCTGCTAGAAGGTGCTGGATTCGGGCGAATGATCATTCATGGGCCTGAGGTAGCCATAAATGATGACACTGCTCTGGGTAGCTGCTGGCCTTTGCAAGGGCACCAAGGTCAGCTGGGGGTTCACCTGGCGAGTGAATGTATACCCACAGATTTTGCCCTGTACCATACTCCATTCAAAACCACGCTGAACTACGAGTCGTGTCCTAGAAATGTGACCTTCTGGGCTCGTGTGGCGGCGGGGCATGATAATTATGGTGATAGGGGTCCTCCTTCTGTGTCAGATCTGGAACACAAGGGGTTCGTCACACGAGGCGACTATATTAAGCTAGTAAGTGGCCAGTTTAATCTTAAACAGTCTGATACAGGCATCCAGTTGTTTAGGGTCCCTATAGCCATTCGTAATCTGCGATTGTCTACCTCGGACGTAATGGTTACCATTGACGATAACTGGGGTCACCCGGATTACACTTGTGTTTACCGAGTTCGGGTGTTTGGAGATCGGCCTGGCCCCGGTCATGATGATAGGGATCACCATGCTGAGAGATCTGTGTATATAGACGAAGATGATGATGAAGAGCAGGGCGACGACGATGGTAGCGGCTCAGAGCCCAGCCTGGGAGATGATGTAATTGTATAGTTTACTATAATGGAATGGAACTAATTGTGGTCGCTGAGCCATGCAACTTGGGAGCGTAATATAACTGAGTTAGTACTGTGGATTCCTGGTTTCTGCAGACACAAATGACCACTTAGTACCGCAGACAAATAACTAACTAGGTAACGTAAACATGACTAGGCCCAATCCTCAACTTGGGACCTGCTTTCGGGTATTACAACCACGGCCATCTGGCCATCATGGAATTAAATAAATTACTTCATTAAATAAAATTAGGAAAAAATGCGTTAAATATAGTGATGCAATCGTGGAGAGTTTAGCGTCGTCCGAGCCTTCTGAATCGCCTGAACGGCAATCTCGATATTATGCCAGCGCTGATCACGTTCAGACTCTTTCATGTCCATTCGCTTCAGTTTCTGTTCGTACATGGCACTCTTCTGCTTTTCTAGGCTGACCTTGCGATTGGCCTCTTCAAAAAGACTGCTACTAAGATCTTCTATCTGATTGGATAATGCTTTCTCTCGGGTCTCACTTTCATGCCTCAGCTGCTGTTCGTGGGTCAAACTGGCCGCCAGCTGCTCGTTGGTCTCTTGAAGCTGGCGGATTCTTTTCTTTAGAGATGATATGTCCATGTCTGTAGAGTTACCGCGGCAGCTGTTGTCAGAGCCTATTGTCGTCATTGAGCTGCTCCTCGTGGGGGCAGAAAAGAGCGAATTGCTATCTGAATTGGTACTGGAGCTCTGTGAAAGAGATGGTTTATGCCCGTGTTTTATACTTCCATTCCTCCTGCTTGTGCTGTTACTTCTATTGTTGAACTCGTCGCTCAGTCCGTCGCGTTCTTCTTGCAGTTCCTTTAATTGAGATTCTAGACCCTCAGCTCTGTCTACGGCTTGAGCTGCGGTAGTTGCTAGTTCTTGTAGTTGGAGTTCGAGTTGTTCTACTCGTAGCTGGTCACCTTCTCTGCCGGGGCGCACTGCAGCTTTAGTCTCTGTTTTCGAGCTCGACCAAAACCCCATTTTTTTTTTTTTTTTTATTATGCTTCTATAGAATGCGAAGGGTATTGAACTATGCAAATGCGAGTATGTGAAAATAAGATGATATATAAATTGTGCAAAGAGCCCTAGTTTTAAATAAATAATACCACGGTCCAAACACAAAACATCAAGGGGGAAATAAAAAGCCTATAGGAACAGAAACATCCAAGAGGGGGGAAACCAATTGGTATTAATATTATTTTTGCTCAGAGCCCCTCCGAGGACAGAAAGAAAAAAAAAAAAACAAAATACAGGAAAAAAAATAAAAGTGACTCGTAATGCGGAAACGATCTTCAATTGGCTAATGGGCTGTCAAATTGCAACTCTCACGGTGCATGCATGTACTGCAGATCTATCGGTGTGTTGCTAGTGGACCGAATTCTGGGTCGGTGGAAAAGACTTATTTGGTGCGCTCAAGCTCGAACAACTCAAGATCTGCCCTATGCAATGGCTCGATGGATCGAAAATATGGAGTGGGATGCATTGATAACTTTGTGTAAACAGACTGCCAGAACGAATGTTCTTCTGCCGAACTGAACCCTATCTCAAACTGACTTCAGGAAGGAGGAAACAGTGTCAAGGAGGTCAGGAATGTTCGGCTTAAGCGAGCTGACCTAGTGGGCAGACTTTTTGGACGGTTCTACTTTAATTGACCTGATTTGTACTGTAGTGGGGCAGCCTGACTTGACACCTCCTGGATTGGGTTTCTTGTGCATGTTTCCCGTACGACCAAGCAGTCAGCTGCAAACGGTAGTAGTAAGGCAGCTAATTCGATGCGAAGCTAGAAGCGAGGAACCTAACTTTGAGTATTTTAAGCTTGTGACAGGTCTTTTGCGAGCTACTTGTCCGGTATTTTGGACGAGATCGATCAAAACCCGTTGCCAAATATTTAGACCAAAATAATAAATAATACTGGATCGGAGTTCTTTTTTTTTTTTTTTTTTTTTTTTTTTTTCTTTTCTTCTTTTAGCTCTCTTTCTTTTTTTTTTTTAAGAGATGCATCTTTTACAAAAGGATTACGAAACAGTTTGTTCAGGGCGAATCCTCTAGGTGGAGAGAAAGGCCCAAAAAAGGAAGAAAAGTTGCTATAATGGACAAAAAGGGGAGTGTGGCGCCCTCATTAGGCATCACTGCTGCTTGGAAGCATAAATCCGGTTTCATGTTAATTGATATTTGACAGATTAATGCAGCATCTCCTTTTCACGCAGTCACCTGTCCTTATTTTTATCTTTAATGGGTTGGAGTAATGGCATTTAGTGCATATATACTAAAAGGACCCTCTTCCAGTTTTCTCGTTAATCTAGCATAAACGATGGACAGCAAGAGATAAACCCGCAGGTGAGCTTTTCTCCCCTGATCAGCGTCTTTGGGTCTGGTGCACCCTCCAGGTTGATCAGTTGGTATAGTGTTGGATTCTAAAATTGTTTTGTCTGGACGACGCCCCCTGGGTCTCTCGTTCTCGTTCTTCTGTGCAGGTTACCAGATCCAATGATTTCAGACTGTCCAGTGAGCCTGGTGTAGAACGTGGAGAACAGTATCGAAAAGGGTAAATTAATAGCTCTGTCTGAAAATAGCAAACACAAATTGAGACCTCATGTCGCAAATAAAGGAGGGGGCAAAGGAGAGAGTCCTTAATTGCTCAGAGCACTGCAGTAACTGTTGAGCTGGACTTGTTGTCTTCACAAGTTATCTATTAGCGGCTAATTCGGTTCGACCTAAAGTCACACAGCCGTCAGATCTTCATATGATAGGTATTTGGTCAAAAATGAGATCTCATCGAGTATTGAGCATTTGACAAAGTATTTACAGATATTTAAGATTACAAAGGTAACTAAGGAATTGCCGTCAGCCAAATGCTAAATTTGGACAATTGATTAATAAATGTCTCCGGCAGAAACGTTGAAAAATGTAACCTGCCTCCCCCTTAATTCTGAGCGAAATTTGTTTAGTAATGGCCGACGCGTTTTTTTTTTTTTTTTTTTTTTTTTTTTTTCTTCCGCGCGACTACGCGGCCGTTTTTTGGTTAATTATTAGCGACGCGCATAGGTCACCGTTAGAAGATGGGTAGAATAAAACCAACTACCTAAAAAATTCAGCAGAATTAAGAATTTCTAAATTGAACGGAAATATATGAAACGAAGACCCCCATGCAGTCTCACTGCTATGAAAATCGTCTGGTCCATTCCCCTGATCGTAATTTACAAGTAGTCCTTTTTAAGTTAACCAAGAGCGCATGTGAGCGATCTTTAGGTGCGTAATGCATATTTAGCCTTCACAATAACGTCATGATACCTCTCTCCTAGAGATGAAGTCCAATTGCGACGCCGCATCTGATTGTCCTCCTATATGCTGCACCCTATGCCTCCTTTGTGCTGCAAAGATCCACCCGGGCGGGAGAGCAATCAGTTACCAGTCTCCCGCACTTTTCACAAGGCGGTTTTGAAAGCTCAACCATAAGATAGGGTCTGGCACAAGCTATGAAGGGGATGTTTCTGCACCTCCAGAGCTCTGGTCTTGTTTCCACTAGGCGGCTCTGGTCCAGTTTTGACAAAGCATCTCCTAGTTCCATCAGCTGGGGTCTCGAAATAAGCTCCCCCTTATAGAATTTTTGGTTAGCAGAGCTCACCTTGGTATGGTACCGAGGGTCTAAGGATTAATTCATGATTACTGCTGCCCATTGTAGCCTCGTAGTATTTTGCGCCTGGTCTCCTGCCTCTACCGTGCCCTTTTTAGAAACTTCTGGTCATGAAAAGAGGTGTCTAAGAACTGTCCATGTTTAATAGCTGAGCCGCACGGCTGTTTGCACCATAATGCAATTCCCATCTATGTTATTATAAGGCCCAGGAGTATAGAGGGATGCGTATTCATTTTGGTAAAAGTCTGTGGAATGATTGTTTGTGGATTCCACCGTGGCACCGTGGGTGTAGATATGCACTCGCAAGCGGAGATTTATACAAGTGACCACTCCACCACGGTTAGTTTAGCGACTGGATAATTAGAATATAAGCTTTCGCATATACCCCTCTTAACCTCGATATATTATAGCTTGTTCCAGCCTGTTAAATAAACTATCTAATTTTTCTCAATAAATGAATACAGGCATTCTCCCCTATTCTGTGAACGGTGTAGAGGTAATTTGAAACGCCTGCCGTAGTTAGCGGCTCTAATCAGTAGAATTTACTGCTGAATCATCATCAGCGGGGCCCAATAATCACTTCAACTGGTTAGGACATAAACTTCTTAGAACTAAAAACGGCTCGACTACAGTCTCAGACCTGGGAGTAGTGAAGCCGCATACAATGCGGCTTGACATGCAAAATGATTTCTCCCCACCACCACTGTACTGTGTGCAACAATTTCAGATTATTGACTATTTCTCTAGTGTTTATTCCTATTTTTGCTCTTTTGATATTAATTACCCATTTCTTTTGTTGAATTATGACGATAACAAATGCGTGGTTCTGCGACCTTTTCTTTTCTTTTCGCTGGTTTATCAGCATCCAAAGCATTAATAATCTGAGGCTATCCGATTTGAAACCATCCCACGATTCAGGTTCAATGTATAACACTCTATTTACTACGATCAGAACCCTCACTACGGTGGTTGTCCATATAGTTGGCGACCAAAATCCCGATCCCCGTCAGACACCGATTTCCCGTCAAAGCAGAACCAAAGCGATCGAGAAAGTGTCCTATTCTATCTCTCTTACGTCGACCGACAATTCGAAACTGTTTAAGCCATCATTCCGCCAACCCAACACTATTACCAAACCTTTGGAACCGGATACCGGGGCTTCCGATTATGGTATCGATAAACAGGGACCCGAATGTCTTAGGTGTGGCCCGTTAGTTGTTAATCGTTGGCCGCTCTCCCGAAATACATTATCTATATACACCAGACCCTAGATAAATAATCAAGGTGACAGTGATAAACGTATGTTGCATAAACTTCCTGTCAGGAATCGCTCAGCCTATATCTGTTGACTAAAAGAAAATGAACCTTGATTCGCATATATGTTTTTAATTGGTTCTACAAAGTAACAGCGAAACTATCTTTGAGTAGATCCCACCCAGTGATCTGGCTGGTCGATCAAATCACAGAATACCGATTCCTGATACGAGCAGTTACCAAAGGTGCGGTCTCACTCTGAACAGCCTGAATTAGCATCCCAGTGCCCCCATTGTTTGTGTAGATCCTCTGGACCTCATCGAGAGATCTCTGGACCTCTTCACCAAAGTGGAAACTCTGTACCTTTGAGCTGAAAGTACTCCCTAGCTCGTTCCCCAGTTGGTATCTTTGGGGACTTTTAGGAGGAATGGGGAGTGATGGTCGATTGTGAGCCTTATTTTGTTGGACTGACCCCACGTCCTTCATCTGAACCAAACGCTTTGTGGGAGAATGCATTTTCACTGACTGTGCTACCCGAAGAGGGGGACTAGCCCTAGATGGTGGTATATTCAGAGGCGGTGTAGATGGTGACCTTGAAAGCAGTGATTTTGATTTCAAATACCATTCATCTTTTGGGGGCACTGGTGGAGGAACTCCCGCTTCCTGTTGACCAAATAGAGTAGGCGATGCCGGCTCAATTCCGCATTCGCTCTTGATTGAAGAGTAAGTGGATGACGAGCTACTTCTAACCAATGATGGTGTCGGTGAATTGGGACGTCCATCAATTTGGTATGGCATGGACTCAGAGGGCTCGGCATCATAAACACGAGAAGGGTTCTGGTAATCAAGTAATGTAGAGTGTCGCATCATATTTGAAGCAAAGTGACCGATAGACCTCATGGAATTCGGTCTTTGTTGCGGCTCACTAATGTTTCGTCGATGCTTGGTGTGCGGCTGGTATGGAGGAGGCGGCGATGGCCGGTGGGGTACCAAATACTGGGCCTGAAGGTGATTCACAACTGGTTTAACCGGAAACCCTTGAATGATAGGATGAGGGCTAGTTCTAGATATATCTTGCCTCAATTGGTCAAGAGCATGAGCAATCTCGACCCAATTGCTCATGTACATGGCGTATTTATCAATTACAGTTTTATACAGCTTCACCAGCTTCCGCTTTGACTTTTTGGCTATTCCATTGTATTTCAAATGCCTCAGCAATCGACTCAAGGATTCGTAATATCTCACATGGACAGCATACGCTTCTCGCTTGCCATATTGAGTGCATGCGAAATGGATGTTTACGGCATAAGCAGAGTGTTCAGAAAGGCAGGCCCTCATTTCTTTCACATTGGCCAGTAGCTCTGGGTAGAAGTCGGATTTCGACAATCGCTTCAGATAGTCAACAGAGGAGACTGTCATACTGTCAGGCTGATTTGTTAACACTGGATCAAAAAATATGATACGAAAGAGAATAAGACATTCTAAAAATTCATGGGATTCTAGAGGTTTATATGCTGCCCATATCTTTCCAAATACCCCACCGTCCTTCTACCCCACACAGGTACGGTTCCAAGGGCAATGGATGATGACATTGGCTTATTCGGACTTACTGGACTAGGAAGCCTATTACTATCGGGAGCCCGAAGGATAAAAGAAAAAAAACTAAAACCCCCCCCGGTATATTAGTCTGCAGTGACAGGATAATGTGAATGCATGAATTTTACTGGAGAGAGAACTTGCATACCCACAGAAATTAATCGGGCGGCGGCGGGATTTCTGAAAAAGGGTTGAGATTTCATCCGTTCTCACAGGCTATCCGGAAGATAGTGCCTGTATCATTACGCATCCTACATGCTCATACTTCCGTAATTCAAGCTTTTTCCTGTCCATCTGACCTTCTGTATGCTGTATAATAATTTTTTTTTGCTGGGCGGCGGCATGAGCCGCACAGACGTTCCCGGTTGCCACAGCAACAGGAATCGTCCCAATGCGGCAGTACCAAAATACTCACTTTCTTACCTCACTCCAGCAAGCTTTACTCCCAGCTTAGTACTTTTGCTCTATTCTCTAACATTTATCATAACGACACATAAAAGGACAATGATAAGGTCGAATAAAGAGAACCATGTGGCGTTCAATGTGCCTCGGACGCCTATGCAGCAGAAAACCGAAATGACAAAGCCTGCACTAACGAATGCTAAAACCCCAGGAGCGTTCATGACCCCCAGCAGAGTACCTCTCGGGGGCAAAGACACAAATACTCGGTTCACAACGGCCAAAAAGACAGGGCTGCAGCAACAGCAGCCTGTCCATCTGAAACCAGTGTATACGAATACATCGAAAAAGCAGACAGCAGCACTAAGTCCCGCTAAGAGAACACCTCTCTCAGGCAAGTTGCAGAGTAAAACTGTGAACAACATAGATAGCACACCGGAGGCACTGGCCCAGGCAGAGTCGGACGATGACGAGGTTGAAAGCATCCCAGTGAAGCCCCCATCGGTGCCGGATTTACCACTGGACCATATAGATATGGACTACGATGCCATAGGGCTGGCTACCCGGTCGAACTTTGCAGACATGCCTGCGAAGAACTCTGATTTGGATCGTCCGCTGAAGGAATTGCTGGACAAGGAATATGCATTAGATAGTGGTGAGTCGTTCAGGAAGCCGAAGACACAGACCTTGAGGACGACTTCACCTCAAAAGTCCCAGCATATCAAGGGCCAGCTAGCACCAAGGAAAAAGGACTTTATGGCTCCCACGAAATCACAACTGGCTAAGCAACAGCACCCATTGATGCTAAACAAGCAGCGTGGCGCGACTGCTGGCCCGAAGTTCAAGGTAGCTAGAGACTTGCCGCCTCAGGTTGATGTCGATGTGGATTGTAGCGAGCTAGAGTCTGCGTTGTTTTAGGTATGCCCGTATTTATATTCACGAACAATGAAGTCATAAGAACAAGTAACGAAAAAAATGAATAAAATGAAACCACGAATCTGCAGCTGCTGATTTTGTTCTTGTCCGCTCCGGTGTAGTCGGTTTTTGGATTCTGCACTTTGGTTTTTGAGCCGCGTGCGGCGGCACATCTATCTTTTGCACCTGAAGAGGATTGGAAATCGTCGCTATTGCTGTTAGTCTCACTCGCCAAAACTTGTTCTGAAGGCTCTTCGTCGTCCTGCTGCTGAAGTCACAAGAACAAAAAAGTAATGAAACCACGAGCTATGAGAAACAATAAAACAATAAAAAGATGAAATAGAACAATCATGATATTTTTATTTACACTGAATAACAATCCTAAAACGTATGGAGCACCAGTGCTCCATACCTTCCAGACAGTCAATTAGATTACATTAGAGCACCCACATGGAACCTACATCGTAGAGCAGTCAGGCTGGCCATACGCCCCATTCCCATTCTCCTCATCTTCATCATCATCATATTCTGGCAAATCCCCATGCTGGACCTGGTAATCCACATCGTCAATCTCCGCTGTGGCATCCACCTTCGGAGGCTGCGTTGGAAGCATGTCCTGTATCACCCGAAGCTCTCCCTTCTCTACACACCAGCCATCCTCTGGGAACTCAATCTCTAATAGAATATACATACTGCCATGCAAATCGAACCGTTCCACTGGCATGCCCTCTCCTCTGAGCTTAAGGTAATCCCCCGGCCGCAGGACCTTCCCAGGTGCACTAGTGACTTGGATTCCCCGGCCATCCAGATGTGTGAATAGCACCCGCTGGAAGCCACACAATGCCTCTGCCAGAGTAATTTTACAGTTTACATATAAGTCATCCTTACGTCGCACAAATGTATCGTGGTCGGCGCAATTCACTGTGAAGATCAGATCACCAGTCTTCTTGCCGTAGGCCTCATCCGCTTTGCCCTGAAGAACAATCTTTTCTCCATGCTTTGCTCCTTTTGGAACCAGAACCTCCAGCACAGACTTCTCATCTTGAACTCCCGAGCCGTGGCACCTCTTGCACCGGTCCTTATCTCTATACACAAATCCTTTACTATCACAGGTCTCGCATGGAACCAACGACTTGGTGACCATGCCTGCTCCTACCCGTCTCATGCCTATTCTGCTGCCTTTACCGTCGCAGCTGGTGCACTTGCGCTCCTTGGCCTTAGGCTTACCACCTTTGCCAGAGCAGCTTTTACAGAGAACATCTCGCACACTGTTCATTTTGAACACTTTGCCTTTATACAGTTCCTCCAACGTCACATCGATGGTGATGTCCGCGTCCTCTGTTCTGTTTTGGCTCTGCCTGGGCTCTTGATGGAACTGGGGGCCACCAGATCCACCGAAGAATTGCGCAAAGTCGTCTGGACCGAACATGTCGTCGTCCATGCCGAATCCAAATCCTGGGCCACCTCCACCGGCCCTGGTGCCAAACCTGTCGTAGTTTTCACGTTCCTGATCATTTGAGAGCACTTCATATGCCTCACAGACCTCTTTGAATTTAATTTCGGCTGCTTCTTGCTCGTGTTCTGCTACCTTATCGGGGTGGAACGATAGGGCCAGCTTTTTGTATGCTTTTCTAATCTCGGCAGTGGTTGCATCTCGAGATACCCCTAGAACCTCGTAATAATCGAGAGTTGCCACTGTGTGTATTAAGTTAGTACTATATTCTGTTATTCCAACTTTTGTGTGTGTATATATGCGAGTATTTGATAACAACTTACTAGTGGGTATGAATACTTAGTCAAACTTTCCAGCGGATATTGATACTTGAGCCAAACTTTCTAGTGGGTATTAATATCCAGTTCAACTTTTCTAACGGGTATATATATAAATATCTATTTGTTAATCACAAGATGCAAAAGAGGCTCAAAAAGAGTGATGAGGCTACAAATAATAATTATCTCTATTCAGCCGGTCGGTGGTAAATTTTTCGCCTTTGGGTCTAATTCTATGGTGCTACTAGTACGAGAAATAAAAATGCTCGCCCAGTAGTACAAATAAAACTCCACAACACCGATGCGAGAATACATGAACTATATCCAGCAACAGTTCTACTACGCCACAGATTGGAATAGCGAAAACAGCTATGCCAGAGTCACTGAGACTGCCAAAAACCTGATAGACTTCACGGTGCCCTCAGGCGTGGCGTTGAACATTAGCTCCCAGTCGAGTCTCAACTCGTGCACAAGCTATAAACTGTCCAATTTAGGGATCGTAAACGGGTCAATTGCATATTTATATTCATCTAAACAGCTGGATAACGTCTCTTCCAGCAAGCACATATCGCTCCAGGATGCTGTGACTGGGTACAAACTGCTCGAGCCTCTCCACCGACCAGAAGATGCTCTGTATCGAGAGATCTGGCATGCTGGGAAACAGATAGACTCCCGGGACTCACTGCTGTACGGCCGCATGTTCCTGCCGGGAACGTCTCTGGAGGCCATGCTGATCAAAAGGCTGTCTTTCTGGTCGCAATTGATGGTCACGTGCGTGTCCGACTCACGGCTGAAGAATAACGGTGCTGTAACATTCACTTATCAACGCGATAAGGGCAAGTTCAGCCACGAGCTTATTTATTCTACTCACGAGGCATTGGTGGGCATGCGCGGCTTGTACAACTTTGGCAATCCGTCCAGGCCGTCGAGGCTCTCTGTAGGCATGGAGCTCTATTACGGGGTTTTGACCAAGGCTCCGGGGCTTTCTACGGCTTTTAGATATACCACTCAATCTGCTTACACGGGGACACCTTTGACGATGACTGTTATGTGCAATCCGCTGATGGGGCACTTTTCTGCGACTTATGCTTTGCGAACGTCGACTGCCTCGTCGTTTGCGAGCAGGTTTGACTTCAATGCGTACTCTTACCTGTCTGATTTGTCGATTGGCTGTGAGATATGGAGAAAGCATGTCGTTAATGACCAAATGCAGAAGAGTGCATTGGCTGATGATACTCCGGCTGAGGAAGAACCTTACTCGAGCGTTATCAAGGCTAGTACGAGCATCACTAGTCAAAAGTTCAAGATTTTGTGGGAAGGACGGTACCAGGACTTTTTGGTATCTAGCGGCATAGGGATATCGAGGTCTCGCAATCGGTTTGACACTACCATGGGTGTGGAGTTTCAATATTCATCGTGATCCAGAAACGTTGTGACGAGCCGATAGATGAGAATATACGACATGACAAGCCTTTGTGTGGGAATATTTGTCATGACATCATAAAATATACGCCATAACAGAAAAAGATTGTTGATGGACAAAAAGATACGGTGCTATGTTACATAATAGTAAATTAAATTATTCAGGTGCAAGTTGTACTTCAATATACGACTTGACAAGCTCATAGGTGAGAATATTCGTCACTACAAGCCCATAAATAGGGATATACGCCATGAAAAAAGAAAAAAAAAAAATAATTGCTGATAGACGATTAAATACGGTTCTATGTTACATACTAATAAATAAAGTTATTCAGGTGCAAGTCGCATTTCTACATCCTGAGGTTCATCATCATTGTTCTCGTGACCATCACGTGAGCCAGTAGAGACAGCCTCTTCTTTCGGACCGTGATCACGCTCCTCTGGCTCGATCGAGCCTGTGGCGACAGGCTCTTCAGAACCGTCTCGAGCAACTGATTCCGGCGCCGCTGAAGACTCGGGCTCGGCAGTCGAACCATGGGCAGTAGACTCTGGCTCTGTGGAGCGCTGATGGTGATGATGATCGTCCTCAGCAACAACACTATGGTCCAATTCCTGAGTCCGATCCAGCTCGTCGTGGGCCATGTCCTCTTGCTTAATCTCAACCGCCGCACCCCCAGCCGCATGAGCCGCACCATCACCACCACCACCATCATCGTCAACTTCCATTTCCTGACCCTGCTGCGGGTCCTCAGAGCCCTCTTTGCCCAAGAAGTCGCCGCTCTTCTTGCGCTTCCTGGTTGGCTCACCCTCCTTCTTGGGCCGCGGCTTGTACTCTCGCTTCCTGGCCGGAAAGACCATGTTGGAAGGCGGGTTAGCAGGCTCCTGGAGCGACTCATACAGGCTCTTATCGTTCCGGTCAATCTGGTACCACACGTGGTAGTCCTTAGCCCGGACTCCAGTCTTGAGAATCTCTTCCATGCGTGGATACACGATTTCCTTCTTCGTAACGCTTCGCTCTATCATGGTGATAGACTTTCTCGGCACGTCTCGAATAGTAATGGTCACAGCTGAAAAATAGGGTTTCCAGTCTTTGTCGTCCTCGGCTGCTTGTTTCGCCTGCTCGTCTTTTTGAACTGCGGACGCTACTTCTTTGCCTGGTTCGGGCTGCTTCTGGTCCTCGTCTTTATCTTTCTGCTCTGCTGATTCCAGAGCCGTCGATCGACGAGTCTTTCGAACTGGTCTGGGTGGAGGGGCAGCCGCTTTGGCTTTGACTTTGGATTTCTTCTTGGCCTCTTCAGCTTTGTGTTCGTCGTCTTTCTGGCTCTCGTGCTCCACTGATCCAGACCCGGGCTCGCCATCTTTCTTCTCTTGTTGTTCATCTTTCGACTCACCTTTAGGTTCACCATCCTTCTCTTGAGTCTCGTCGCCCTCCTGCTTGATCTCCGGCCGCTCATCTTTCTTCTTGTTATGCACCACCAGAAACGAGACCAAAATCACCCCGTTGGGCAGCACCTCTGTAATGGACTCTCGTGGTAAGATGTACCGGTCGGCAGGATTGTCCTTGAACTCAAACACTATCATGACGTCTTTCATGTTCTTTTTTGAGTTATAGGTCCCTTTTGTTTTCTTGGGTGTGCCACTGGCATCCTTGGGCTGCTTGGGCTGCTTAGGGGGCTTTGGAGGTTTTGGAGGCTTTGGGGCCTTAATCTTCGGCGGCTTGGGCTCTTTAGGAGGCTTTGGAGGCTTAGGGGGCTTCGGTGGCTTTGGCGGTTTGACCTTTGGAGATTTGGCAACCTTGGAAGAGTTTCCGTCTACTGAAATGTTGGTATTCCTCGCCCGCTGAATGTAGATCTGGAACGCACTCATCTGCTCGTTCGAGGCCGTCCCTGAAGCCACTCTTTGCATCAACGCACTCAATGCCGCATCGTTACGAGCCAGAGCTTGCAGTCTCGATATGACCAACTGGTTATTCGTGCTGGATACCGGCTCCGACACATGCGACGACTTAACTGGTCCAGCAGGAGAAGAAGAAGTGGAAGTATTAGAGGCATCAGGAGCATTGCTGGAAGAAGTAGGAGTAGGAGATATTGAGTCCCCTACTCCACCATTACCACCAGAACTGCTACCATTGGCACTAGAAGTCTGCTTAGCTGCCGCACTGGCTCGGGCCTGCGCCTGTATCGACTGAGCCTGAGCTGGGTCAATGAACCTTAGTGGAGGCTTCCCTCCAATGCTTGGGGCTGTAATTGTGTGAGGAGGAGGAACCATCGAGTTTTGGCTACTGCTGTCCGCTTGTCCCTCAGTGTGCCCTGTCGCATTACTATGCCCTTCGGCCGGCTGCTCATCAGCTTTGCTGTTTTCTGCTCTATCCTGTTCCTCTTTCGCTCTGCGCTCCTGTTCCTCACGAGCTTTTCTTTCTTCGGCCTCTTTCTTCAACCTGAGCTCCTCCTCTTGTTTCAACTTGCGCTCCTCCTCTTCTCTAATCTTGCGCTCCTCCTCCTCCTTGGCCTTGCGCTCTTCCTCCTCACGAGCTCGTCGTTCGGCCTCTTCTTTAGCCTTGAGTTCAGCCTCTTCCTTGGCCTTTTTCTGAGCCTCTTCGTATGCTTTCTGCCGTGCCTCAGCTTCGAGTCTGAGCTTCTCTTCTGGATCCTCTTTGGGCTCTCCATTCTCGTCCTTACAGAGAAATAGCTTGACCTCGAAAAAATGCGGCCCAATCACTATAGTGCACTCACACAGCTTTGTCATTTTCTCTCTTGCATTGACCTCTCCCTCGCCCAGCCTGCGACCTCTGGGAGGTCGAGACCAGAACTTTTCAAACATGGTGCCAGATAACCAGGCATTGCGTGATGCTTCCAGTGAATGGATCAATGCATGGCTTTCCTTGATAGAATAGGGCTCTGTTAGGAGGGATAGATCCGGCTTGTCTTCGGAGATTGGGGTCTCGTTGTCGATGAAATAGGGATATTGAGGTTCCTTCGGCACTTCAATTGTCACGTTCTTTGACTTTCTACGAGAAGAAGCGACTGTAGATCCACCCACAGAACGTCTCTTCCGCGTCGTGCTTCGAGAACTCATCGTATGTGTGTTTGTGTGAGGGATTACAAAAAAAAAAAAAAAAAAAAAAAATAGAAAAGTGGTGATAAAAAAATTTGGGACATTAAAAATATAACCGCGCCCGCGAAGAGCTTTCAGCAGGTCACGGTGGCGCGACCCTCTAAATTGCCTTCCTACGCGTTTTATGTAGTTCTGTGAGATAAAATTGTCAAAACAATAGTAAAATCGTATTTTCAGTGTAAGACACAAGTCCAAAAGCATCTACTCACCAAACAGTAGAGCCAAGTTACATTTTCGGACCCGTCATGTCAAGAGACGAAGTTTCAGAAGATACCACGCCTTCTTCTGCTAAACGTAAAATCTCAAGCGTCGTCGGGGACGATCACGATAGTAGACATGATTCCTCTCCAGTGAGCAAAAGGATCAAGGCCGAGCAGGTGACGACGGAGCCATCCTCTCCAATATCTCGTCCCGTGGCGAATCGTAAGAAAGGTATGACAATGACGAGATCAAAACCTGAAAGACAAGATATATATTCCTAACATTCTGTAGGTGAATTTGCGCAAGGTGCCATTATCCGTGTCAAGATGATCAACTTTGTCACTTATTCTCACATCGAGTACAATTTAGGTGATGCACTAAACATGATCGTGGGCCCAAACGGTACAGGCAAGAGCACCTTCGTATGTGCCATATGCCTAGGTCTAAACGGATCTACAAGCCTCCTGGGTCGAGCAAAAGATCTAAAAGAATTTGTGAAAAACGGCGAAGAACGGGCCACTATAGAAATTGAAATACAAGGTTTCGAGGGAAGATCAAATCTGATTGTCACTCGAGAATTCGATCTTAGCAACAAGACTACCTGGTACATCAATGGCCGTAAGACCAGCCAAAAGCATGTTTCCGAGACAATCGACAAGTTCAACATCCAAGTGGATAACCTGTGCCAGTTTCTGCCCCAGGACAAAGTTGCTAGCTTTGCCCAGTCTTCTCCAGAAATGCTGCTTCAAAGCACAGAGCGAGCGATCGGCGACCCCACTTTAATCCAGAATCATGAAAGGCTGATCGCTCTATACACCGAGCTCTCGACAAAGGAGCATGATGGTGGGGGCGATAAGCGCAAGCTTGAGCAATTGCAGTCGGAGCAAGAGCAACAAGTAGAGAACATCCGGGCTCTGGAGGAGCTGGATCAGCAGCGCGGGAGGGCTAAAGCTCTTGAAACGGCAATTCCAGTTTTGAGAGCAAAAGAAGTAGAACTGAAAAAAGATGAAACCAAGGTCAAATTTGAACAGGCCAAAGAAGAAAGGAGACAACTGATCGAAAGGACTGGTCCATTCAATGACATGAGCGGCAAGGCTGTAAAACGACGTGACAGTGCCAAAAGGGAAACTGATCGGCTCGTCCAGCTGCTGAATGGTCAACACGATGAGCTCAAGACACAAAGACTGCAGATATCTAGGGCGGCCGAAAAATCCGAGTCTGCTCAAGACCAGCTAGCAGATCTTGCAACCCAGGAGGAAACTTTTGACCAGGCTCTGGATGCACTGAATAAGAACTACGAAAAATGTAGAAAACACTACGAAGAGGCTAGCGAGCAGCAAGTTGACCGAGAGGGAATCAACGAATGCGATAATCAGAATGAACTGTTGCTGACGCAGAAACGTGAGAACAGAACCAAAATTGAGGAGTTGCGGGAAAAGATGCGTCCCCTACAGGAGCAAATAGATAACGTGAAACGAGACATTGAGTTCAACAAAACCCAGATCAGCAAACTCGGAGATGCAGAAAAGCGTAAGCTGGATGCGTTCAGAAAGATCAACGTCAAGGTGATAGATATCACTGGCCAGGCGGTGCAGTATTTCCGGCAGATGGATAAGTCTGTATTTGTGAAAGAAGTGTTCGAACCGCCAGTCTTCACTGTTCGATTCAAAAACAACGAAAACTTGTTTTTGAGGCAGTTCAGTACACTGGTGCGGCTCCAGTCACAGCTCACTTTCACCTGCCAGTGCCCTGAGGACTACGATACATTTACTAGGATTTTCCACGATAAAAAGGAACTCAATGTCAACTTAAGAGATATCTCTCGTGATCGGCCCAGCTCGCAATGCCAGCCTCCAGTCAGTGAGCAGGTGCTGAAAAGTCTGGGGTTTGACTGCTTTTTGAGTGATAATATTTCAGCTCCTGAGCCCGTGATGACCATGTTGTATGCTACTTCTTTCATACATGTCACTCCCTTGAGTAAATCAAATTTGCCACTAGACATAGAAAAGAGGATCGAAAAGCTCTGTGATGATAAAGGTGTGATGAAGATTCAAAGATATGCCGATGCAGAGCATGAGCATAATGCTCGGAAATCCAAGTACGGTAACCAGAGCCTCAATGTGATCTCATCTCCTTTGATGCAATATGTGGCTGGCACCGCTAAACTAATAGCTGGCGGGGCCAGTGACAATGACGCCCAGAGGTATGAAGATGCTATTGCAGAGTTGGATAGTAAACACAAGGACCTGGAACAGGAACAGATCCCCATTCGTCGCGAGCTGGCTGAGGCGAAAGACGAGCTTCGTATCATCACCGAAGAACTACAGGCTAATAAAGATCGTAGAGCAGAGCTGGTCAAGGTCCTGGAAAATATTGACAAGGCTAAAATACGGATGGAACGAGCAAAAGCGCAATATGAGAGTAAAAAAGCTGATCGTCCTGACTACAATCAGGAGAGAGAGCAGCTGGAAGCCAAAATAGCAGAGTATATAGAGTCTATACAGGAAGCCTCAGCAGGTTTGGCAGCGAGGGCCGATCAGCAGGTCAAGCTTCAGAGCCAAATATTGGTCTCCACAGTCGACAGTAGAATGTATGGGAACGAGGCCAAGGTTTACGACAGCCTCAGCAGATATGGGTATGAGGAGATCGAGCAACGTATCAATGAGCTGCGAACCATTGGACACGAGTACCAGAATGAACTGAGGGCGCTGAAAGCTCAGATCTCCCGTTTCGATGCCGAGGAGGTTGAAGCAGCCAACGAACAAATACAAGAAATCGGTGATAATGTCGATGAGATTCGACGGACGTTGGCACGGGTCAACGCATCCATCGAGCAATTAGAGGAAGATGTGGTGCCTGACGCTCGACGACTGAGAAGGGAATACGAGGAGCGACAAACACAGATCGCAGAACTAGAAACGCGAATCAACACACACCAAGAAGAGCTGGACAAGATCAAGTCGGAGATAGAAACAATCAAGTCCGAATGGGAACCGGAGCTGCAGAGGCTGATTCAGTTTGTGTCAGATCAGTTTAGCAGAGCGTTTGCGGATATTGGCTGCTGCGGAGAAGTCCAATTAGACAGGCACCCAAACTACAAGCATTGGGCCGTCAAGATCATGGTGAGCTTTAGGGAAGGTACCGAGATGCAGCCATTGACTGGTCAGAGACAGTCTGGAGGCGAGCGAGCGGTCTCTACTATTCTGTACTTGATGTCTTTGCAGGAGCTTGCGGTTTCGCCATTCAGAGTGGTGGACGAGATCAACCAAGGAATGGATCCAACCAACGAGCGGATGGTTCACAACAGGATGGTGAATGTCGCATGCAAGAAGTCGACTTCGCAGTACTTTCTGATCACTCCGAAGTTGTTGACAGGGCTGGACTACGACCCACGGATGAGGGTTACGTGCATTTTCTCTGGCAGGCATGTTGAGGATGCTTCGGGCCAGAAGATAACTGCGAGCACTGTGTGTGAGGTTCTGGGAGAGTAGTCTATGGCAGTAGTGGTGGTACCTAATAGTTGTAGTGATGATACCTAATAGTGGGAGTGATGGTACTAATAGTGGTA
The DNA here is from genome assembly GCA_030564265.1 of Blastobotrys attinorum. NCBI lineage: Eukaryota > Fungi > Ascomycota > Dipodascomycetes > Dipodascales > Trichomonascaceae > Blastobotrys > Blastobotrys attinorum. The sequence continues at coordinate 196,964 of JAJLUM010000011.1, forward strand.
GTGGTAGTACTGCTAGTAGTAGTACTACTGCCAGCATCTGTGTATATGCAGATAAATTTATTTATTTACTAATTATGTACAAGCAAAAAGACGCCGATCGAGGTCTTGAATCAAAGGGACTCCACGCATTTGGTAATCCGATGCCTAGTAACTTCTGGCCCCAGCACCTGCGCAATGTCAGGAATCTTGAGCCCAGAAACTGAACCGGCCAAAGCAAACCTCAGAGCTTTAAATACCTGCTTCCGAGGATACTGGCCAGAGAGCTGTTTCATCAAATCTGAGAACTGTAGCGGCGATTTTTGATCTGCCGCTTTGGAATAGAGGTCAGCCGCATCCAAGAGGATCTGCTTGGTGCTTGCGGCGTCGGGACCAGATAAGCCCTCAGCCGCACGAGCCCAGTCTGGATATTTGTAAAAATACTCAGTGAGAAGCTTGAATTCACTTACAGAGGAAATTCGTTCCGAAACCAAAGTCAGAAGCCTATCAGTATACTGGCGGCTGGATCGAATTGAGTCTGGAATATCTGTATATGTGCTTGCGACATGCGGCTGAACTTGCTCTAAACACTCCTCAATGATTTTCTCTCGACTCGCACTCGAGGAATCCAATAGCCTTTTGAAATATACTTGGTTGAAATAATCTAATTTTTTGTCGTCAACTTTTGCATTGCCCTTAGTCAGCCCGTCGAGGGTGAATATCTCCTCCAGTTGCTTGAGAGTGAAAACCTCACTCTCAGATGTAGCCCCAGTTTCTGCCTTAGCTGAAGACGGTGGAGACCATCCAAAAAGAGCCACAAAATTAACCAGTGCCTCAGGCAGAATTCCTCGAGAGGTTGCAAGATGTGAGATTCCAGCATCTCCCGATCTTTTACTGAGCTTTTTGTCACCGGTCTTTGACGTCAATAGAGGGATATGTGCGAACTGAGGAGGCTGCCATCCAAAGGCCTCATATAGGGCTACGTGCTTCGGCGCTGAAAGCAGCCACTCTTCGCCTCGGATTACATGCGTGATCTTCATTAGATGGTCGTCCACTACGTTGGCAAGATGGTACGTGGGGAGCCCATCGGATTTGACCAGAACCGGGTCCTCGTACCGCAGATCCTGGAAATTAACTTGAGTCTGTAGGTCGAGCTGGCCATGGAGCAAATCGCGAAACTTGGGGTATTCTATGGGAGACTTGAAACGAACAGTGTAGGGCTCTGCTCCGGACTGTGCTCTCGAGTCGCTTTCCTCTTTCGACAGATTGGCACATTTACGATCATAGGATGCCATTGAAGGAGGGTGGAGCTTTCTGGCGCTGTCTCGCAATGTGTCAAGTCGATCCTTGGAGCAAAAGCACCGGTATGCATGGCCCGATTGGATTAGTTTGTCGGAGTACTCCTTGTAAATGCTTGATCGTTCAGACTGTCGGTATGGGCCATACTGGCCGCCAACTACATCAGGACCTTCATCCCAGCTTAATCCGGCCCATCGCAGAGAGTCGTAGATGTTCTGCTCTGCGCCAGGGACGAGTCTGTTTTGATCAGTGTCTTCTAGTCTGAGAAGAAATTGGCCTTTTGTCTGTTTTGCTAGTAGGTAGTTGTACAAAGCCGTCCTCAGTGATCCGAGATGGACAAATCCTGTTGGAGAAGGAGCGAAACGGGTTCTTGCTGGGGTCGATGGGTGTATAGATAAGGGGTTATTCAGGTTGGTTGTTTTGCTACTGTTTTTGATTGTATCACGTAGCTTTGTGGATTTCAGAGATATTCTTCTGGAAAACAGCACTGAACCTTGAAGGGCCTTAGGCCAGCAGGTGCTCCTGCTGCTTAGGTTAGTAGCGAACCTTGTGTCCAGCCCACGTATAGAATGTGGTATCTTATTTGGCCTGGTGAACAGCATGCTCGTTATTGGCAATTGAGATCGGAGTAAAGGATAAGCTCACGTGAGCTGAGTTTAATATACAGAGTTGAATATAGTTCAAAATCTCAATTTTCTGAATTTACCAAACTCTCGAAAGCTACTTGAACAGACTCTCACTAGGTTATCACTCCCACTGATCCATAATCTATATATATATATTACATACAAACTAGAAAAAAAAAAAAAAAAAAAAAAACTTATGTTCAGCCTGCGCTAAAATACCACTACTACTGGGCGAAAAATTTCCCAAGCGGTCGTCGTCCCAGCATGGCTCAAAATTCCAGTTCCGAAATGCCAATTAAGTGTAGCTACAGTAACGTGAGGAAGCTCCGGAGGAGCGCTGGAAGCCCCTTATAAAACCAACCTACTCTAGCGCTTTTGGAATTTTTTTCTCTCTAATTTATTCCGCTTCTCTTTTTCTTTCTTTCTCTCCTACTTTCTCATTCTACTTATAAAATCGTCAATTCCTTCTTATTCTGAAAGTTAATCTATTTATATTCCAGTATATATATTATATCCCCTAAGCATGAATTTCTATAGCCAGGCGCCTCCGCTTAGCATGTCTGTGTCGCCGGCTAGAGAGCCGGTGGCTACGTATCAATGTAAGTCCTAAGTTTGTGGAAGAGCGGATTAAGACAAGTAACTTTCTGGTTCAGTGGATATGTACTATGTGTGAAGTGAGGATGAAGACTATTGGGTAGGGTAAAAGTTGGCCTTGTTCTCTCTCTCTCTCTTTTTTTTTTTTTTCTTATTTTGGTTTCGTCCTGCTTTTATATATTGGCTACCATTCTAGGAGAGTGCGACAATTAGATTTAACATCCTTTTCCTCCTCTTTGATATCCATTGAACATGAAATCACCTTCCCATAGTAATCCACTGAACCACAATCACTGAACAATACAAAAACTAACACAATCAGTGGCTGTAAAAGGAAAATTCGACGCTGGCAGAGCATTTGATTTTGAAGACGATGCAGAATTCTGCCCAGCATTATCAGACGAGGAAATCCAGTTTACCCGCATGATGAACAACCCCAATGGACTTCAGCAGCAAATGACTCCCGGCAGAGTTCATGCTCCTCCTCCTGTTCCTCCTCCTCCACCACCTCCTCATTCGGGACCGATGCAGCAACAACACCATCACCACCAGCAACAGCATTTCTCCCCTTATACCCCATCAAATAATTCAACTCCGCCTCATAACTATCATGACCTGGCATTATACAACCAATCGCCTTCCTATTATCTGGGATCTCCTGTATCAAGGAACAATTCTAGTCTAGTTAGCTCTATGATGAATGCCACTGCCAACAGTAGTACCCCTGTTATGACACAGAGTCAGAGCAACAGTAGTAATAATACTCCAAGGTCAGGTGTAAAACGGGAGCAAAGAGCTGTGGAGATTATTGATCCATCTACTGGCGGGAGAGTCGGTTCACCTTCCATCTCATTTGCTAGCTATCCAAGAGTTTAGGCTCTACGAGTTTAAGCACACTTTTGCCATATATTTTCGCATTTTTTTTATTATTATTTTATTTTTCTAATTCCTTCGATGAATTGTCAAATTCATACTCTGTGTGGTATACATATTTTGACCCATGGCACAAATACTGTATATATGTGTATTTTGACTTAACGCACTGCAATCAACACTCACCACACACAATTTCAATAGAAATATAACTGCATCTTCTAGCATGAATATAAATTATACGTACATCCCTAAAGAGTTTACTTCAAAACTGCAACAAGAATAATAAAAATCAACATCAGAATAGCAATCGTCAAAATCGACCCATTCTCCTTGGCCTTTTTTGAAAAAACATCGAGACGTTTTTTAGCAGCCTCCAATCTATTTTGACTCCTGTCTGTAAACCCATCAACCTCATCCAAAAGGTCCAAATGCTGACCTAACTCATCATCAATTTGAATACTTAGTTCATGCTGTCTAGACACACTTGAAGCTAGCCGGTCCAAATGAGCGTCTTGGTCTCGCATAGACTGCTGCTGCTGTTGATACATTTGGTCATTATCCATGTCTTCAGGTACTTCGTCAGGCTCGTCTCGGTATGGCTTTAGGAAGAGTTCTTGTCGAGCTTGTTCGAACTCCAAGTCCTCTGCTGCACCATCTTTGTCCTTATTTTTTCTACCTCCTCCAAACTGACGTAACTTCTTGTTACTTTCTGTGGTCGTTTCTAACTGTGGTCCATGCTCTTCTAGATTATCCTTAAATCTGACTGACTTGTTAAGCCTCGAAGATTCTACTAATGATTCCTCATCTTTTACTTGCGACCAATGATGAGTTAAATGATCAATAGTTACGTTTGGATCTTTGGCATATAAGTCGAGTAGTTTGTTATAGCTATTTACCAGTCGTTCGATTACAGTGGATCCACTATTTTCATCATCCTAGCTTGTGTTGCCGAACCCGTGACAACACAAACAGATTCTGTGTTAGTTAACTCAGTAACCTTCTTAATTCAAACGATGGTCTTTTTTTTTTTCTTTCCTTTCTTACCTTGAATCTTGATCCTTCTTTCTAAAAAGATCCTGCTCTAATGCTTTAATACCCTGTAATATAGTCTTTAACGAATGTTCAATTTCCTTATCATCATTTTCAGACGGAGCCAAGTTGAGCATAAGAAGACGATTTCTCTCTTCTATAGATATCTGGGTTTGATCCTCTAACAAAATGAGCTTAGATGCGGTAGTAGGTGCCATTTTTATTTGTTAATATCCATTGATTCAACAATGGTAATGATATTTTAAAGACGAGAGGGCGTTCAACTAAGAACAAAAGATAAGTGGCGATATTCAAGAGCCCCCCCGTCTTTCATTGCTGCTGCCACTAGTAATCTGAATTTATTGGGATCGGAAATCCGCCGAAGGTGCGGCTCAAATCATTTTATTTTTTTAGTGCTGCAATCGGTATGGTCCGTCCGACAAACGCGACTAGTCTGGGCTGACATCAAGGAGACACGCAAATAGTATCAAGAATTTTAACGTATTTTGTTAAAGTAATTCCCGTATAACAAGTAGTTCAGAGCTTTTTTATCTTTTTTATCTAGAATCAAATACTGCTCAAATTTCAGATATGAGTTGTCTAAAAAGAAAAGGATAAATATAATGATTGAAAACAAACTAATAATAAACAGTGATTAAGTATTCAAATACTATAGAAATTACCTAGTAGAAAAAGAATCGAAAAAATAATAATAATAAAAATAATAATAATGATAATAATAACAGCGGCAAGAAGAAAGAAAAAGCCTTCATTCACTTCAAGGTCCAATTGTGAATAAGAAAGTGATTATGAAGGTAGAGTTGGAAGAAAAGAAGAAGATAAATAATTTAAGCGGCAGAAAAAAGCTTTCCATTTTCTCTCTGTCTCTTTAAAGAGGGCTTGGTTGAATCGAGTACATTAGGGTAGTAGGGACATCACCATTCCCCCCATTGTTGTCGAGTTCAAAATTTCCACCCTTGGAATCTCGCTTGTCGAATGGCCACCATCCCGATCCACCAGATTTTGAAGTAGTTGTTGGCTTGGCAGTTGGTGGAGTAGTACTTGGGAAATAGCAGCTTTGGCTAGTGGCACTGGTAGTGGTATGATGACCCCAATCCGGCCACCACCATCGCTTGTCTACCTCTCGCTTTTCTACATCTTCAACGCTGCCACTAATGGACCAGGTCCAACCTATTGACCAAGACCAAACCCAACAACCTTGATTATCCGGTGTGTGAGTAGGCTTTGGAGGACATGTAGGCAAGTTTGGTTTACTGCTGGTAGTAGCAGGTGCTACAGTAGTTGGTGGAGTGGTACTTGGCCAATAGCAGTTTTGGCTAGTGGCAGTGGTAGTGGTATGATGACCCCAATCCGGCCAGAACCATCGCTTGTCTACTTCGTCAATGCTGCCACTAATGGACCACGTCCAACCAAACGACCAAGACCAAACCCAACAACCTTGATTATCCGGTGTGTGAGTAGGCTTTGGAGGGCACGTAGGTATGGTTGGTTTACTGCTGGTAGAAACAGGTACCCAAGTTGGTTTGCTAGTCGTTGGACTGGTTGGCTTACTAGAACCTGGACCGGTTGGACCAGTTGGACCAGTTGGACCAGTTGGCTGACCAGATGGACCGGTAGGACCAGTTGGCTGACCAGATGGCTTACTAGAACCTGGACCGGTTGGACCAGTTGGACCAGTTGGACCAGTTGGCTGACCAGATGGACCGGTAGGACCAGTTGGCTGACCAGATGGACCGGTAGGACCAGTTGGCTGACCAGATGGCTTACTAGAACCTGGACCGGTTGGACCAGTTGGACCAGTTGGACCAGTTGGCTGACCAGATGGACC